>LPNX010640586.1:314890-335429 GCA_001517045.1 Pseudotsuga menziesii | reverse complement strand
AATCATCAGCATTACAATGGTTCACAACAAGATAGTGGGGAAATGACACTATTTCTTCATTGTTCAACATTTTTACATGAATTGTTTTGGGTATTTCGACTTGAGAGTATTCTAAACATGAAATACAGAGAATATAAATCATAAAATAATATATTGAGCATTAGAATATTCCCCAAAGAGATCAATAGCTCAGCCAAAGCTCAATCCCTCCATTTGCATGAATATGGTGTGAAAACTGGAAATAGTTGAGAGAGAGTGCTGCAATAGAAGAATACAAATTATTTCATATATCTTACACATAAAAATAAGACTCCATTAAATCTCCATGAAATACCTGAGTGGCCTTTCCAAACACCAACTGGGATGGGAATCTTTCACCCTCGAAATTGGCTTAAGCAAGTAAACTAGTCATCCATTAGCTCTCACAATTCACAAATGAGCAAAAGCTTCTTCTCATGGCTGATACCTATATTTTATAAACATTATTGGAATTCTAAGGTTCCAAATCCATCCATAAACCAAATCCAATTCGAATTGGTTTGGCTTCTCATGCTATGCCTTGTGGCCTCTCTCTTCACCTTCCCTCTTCTCCCAAATTTGAGTAGGAGCCTCTTGGCCTTCTCCAAATCCCAATTTCGACCTCCAAGATGCTCTATTCAGGCCTGAAATGTCAGTATGAGTTATCCTTCAGATATGAATTGGTTCATAACTGTCATATAATCTCCATCATTGGTGTCATAGTGTCATAAATGTAAGGGGAATCTAGCCAAGTGTCCATGAAACTCCCATTTGGATCTTCCTCTCCCATGTAAGTTACACTTCATCCAAATTTCAACCTATGAAGTATATGGAAAAGTATATTAACATTATAATCCATACAAAAACATTAGACTTCTCATATATTCAAATTTGCAAGAGAAAGATACCATTTAACACAGGAATTCTAGCTAGTGGGGGCCCCATAGTCTCCATCTGTCTTCATGCTCCATTGTCACTTCCATTTTATCTTGTATTTATTTAATAAGATACATTATTAAATATGTATCCCCTTATAATATCTAAACATAATTTATTATCCCCCTTATTCCAAATATCAAAGCTTCCACCCCCAACCTAGGAAACTAGTGATTTTCCTCCTTCGCAACTATTTGAATTTTAGCATCCCTTTGACAACTTTCATGAACATGGAAAATGTGATTTGGCCATTGTGACCCAATGCCAAATTTGGGACATTACAAGGACCCAGTTAGATCGACGGTTGCATGGGAAAGTCGATCTCGATCGACGGGTAAGAACATGCCGCGGTTTGAAGCTGCGCGTTGGATCCAAGAAAGAGGAATTGGTGGCTTAAGTTGAACAAACGTGGATGACGGATGTGGAAGACCCCCAAATCGGAAGGATGGAAAGGCCTCAAGGATATAGGTGTCACACCTAGCACAAATCTGATAGTAGAAGAGACATTCCCACAGACGATCTGCCTCCCGGTGAATTAACTGATTCCCCGATGCCATTTGTGATAGGCCTACAATAAAGATCATGACCAATGACACTAAATTCCCCGGCTCCATTGGTTAGGAACGTGCCTCACATAGAAAAAATAGTATGGAAGCATGTAGTTCAAGTTTTTGAAGTGACGAATCTGGCATCTATATGAAGTGAAGAGACGTTGGGAACTGAATCCGCTCAGCACCACCATCACAATGAGCGAAAAGGAAAGAAAGGTTAGATCCAAATGTTTAAACCAGCTTGGCAACCACACAGGAAAGTGCTTAAAGTCTTATCTATATCAGATAAGATAATTGAACATCAGAGGAAAGGATCCCCATCCTGGCATCACACATGCTATTGTCACAATGACCAGTATTCAAGAGTATAGCCTTCTCTAGGTCGTTTTGGTTGGCCCTATATAGTGTCATCCTCTGAAGTTGTTGAAGTAAGGAAATGCACAGACGGTGAGGGATATAGGTTGAATTACGAGAAGTGTTGAGTTCTTTCATAGATAGACATGGCTGTGTGGTTTGAGAAGTTGGTCCGACAAGGGGTACTAATGGTTGGCGAACATAAAATTGTGTTTCTTCATTGTCCTGGTTGCCTACACCAGGAAATCACCAACCACCGGGGCACATATGTTAAATACATAGGGGGATTCACCTGTTTCCACATAGCCCTACATTCATATGCATTATGCATGGGTTTTTACATCTTAGGGATGCTCCTCCGACACCTCCAGTTGCAGTCACGACCTCTGAACTCCCGACACATAATGGTGGCTATGCTGTTGGAGAAAATGCTTGGTTTGGGATAGTAGAGGTCCAAAGCCTTCATCACTGCCCCTCTAATATACACTTAATAACTTTTCCATGGGCGAGGGGGAGTTCAAACACACACCCAGCTACGTGCCCTGCGAAAAAACCCTCCTCGTAGAAGGGAGGGAGCAGTACAAGAATGATAAACCTCTTAAGAGGTTTATCATCAGCAAATGCATGGCCACCCTTTTTTTAGTTCCTCCCTATAACAGTGTTACCAGACGAAGGAGGGGCTAGGAAAAGGGCTGAGCACCGAAGCAGGGGTTTTCTTGTCTTCCTTTGAGCACCATGGTCTAAAGGAAGTGGGCTGGTCAAAGGAGGCAGATATTTTACATCAAAGAGCAGTTCGATGTCAGCAACAGATCACTGGCAAGTGATGTAAAGATCATTTTTATGCCAAATTACTTTAACGGAGAAAAATCCGTGCTGTCATTCTGAATTACCATGTGCGACAACAACATAATGTTTGTTTTCATTTGTAAATCATGGCGATAGTTCCACTCTCTAGACTATTAGCATTTGATTGTGACTGGAAACAGTTTTTAGGTTTGTTTCAGAGAGTAATCTCAACGCTGAAATAGTATAAATACACTCCTGATGGAGGGAGATAGGGGTTGGTTGGAAAAATTTCAAGGGTTGAGGCTCTCCATTGTAGTTAGTCTCTAGTTTCCATGTTATGAATAAATTTGCAGAGGAAGGATTGTCTTTCAAAACATAGATTCCTGTGTCGTTGTTTCTTTCAATATAAAATTTCTTTACGTGAAAATGTTCATCCTGTTTTCAGTCGAGTTTGTTAATTCCTTTCATGTTTGAAATAAGTGTATAACAGTTTGGAATTCGTACATGCTATGCTCCATCTGTTGTTTCAGATATTCATTTAAGTTTTCTTCTAAAGTTACGCAGAATTCATCTTGTAGATGCTCCGCGTGATGGACTGTTCCCTTTCGTCTGCTAATCACCTGCTAAATATCTTCTAATTGCGATATCGACGACTATCTTGCCTCTATTTGTAAATTCATGCCATTCTCTACCTCTTGCAATATGTTCCCTGCTCGAACCTCTGACTCCATTGCCCAATGTTTACTTTCTCTGATAGTCCTTCCTACATCTTACTTTAACATATCTGACCTATCTAGGAGTCTAGCCTCCTGACCGTTCTTGATCGAATATTTTACGTGAGTAAAGCTGGAAAGTAAGCAAGAGATCCCTCTTTGACTGCGTAGGGCCAGAGGTGTAGTATAAAGTGGTTTTGTTGTTACCTAGGAGTAAGCCTTCCACAACCTTGGGTTCAATTCCAGTGCTAACAAACTGGCGTCGTTGCCAGGGATGAGATTGAAAATCATCCTTGGGAAGAACGAGATAGTTTTATATCTGGTTGTTGATGGTGAACAATGATCAGACATCAAGGAGGTTGTGCACTTTTCACCTGGTGATTCCACTCTTGAAGGATTTAGACTTCAGCGACACCGTTGGTGGTATGACCCTTAAATCAAATTGTCAGAAACATTGGTAGGCTCCGTCAAAGAAAATGGACCCCTTGTAAGGCCTAAAAATGTGTGGTGAAAGGTTAAGATACTTGAGTTTACGTTTCTTCCAAGATGCCTTGTCTTGTCTTGTAAGTTTGTTCTTATCCTTTCCTAAATTTATTAAAACAACCTTCTATGGTTCAATTCGTTCGGAGCAAAGCTATGAATATATTCATGTTTATCCTTCTTTACGAACCAAAATCATTACATCGTCTTGTACATTTTTTTGACCGAGATTTTTCTCCCGAAGCTCATGACATTGAAGTTCACCCCTGCGAACCTCAGGAAACCTTAGTCAATAGCGTATCTATTGCACCAAACCTGGTCTCTCCCAGTATTCCAGGTCGGTACAAACCACTACAATTGCCTCCTATCCTCCATGATTTTCCTGCAAAACATTACAAGCACCTCCCAAAATTTGATGGAGAATCCAAAGACTTCACTGTTGAGAAACATTTACAAGCCTTTGAACATTTCTATGACCTTTTTGAGATAGAGAATGACAATGTTTATATGAGGAATTTTTCCCAATCTTTGCAAGGGGATGCTAAAGAATGGTTCAAATACTTACAACCTCACTCCGTCAACACCTAGGAGGAGTTTTATTGCACCTTTTTGAAGTTCTGGGGTAGGAGAAGGACACTGGATCAAATACTTTCATAATTTTATTCCCTGAGGAGGCACAAGGATAAGGCCATATCTAGTTTTAACAGAATATTTGCAAGATTTTATTATAACATGCCCAAGGAAGTCCAACCTCTTGAGAGCGCTGCTAAGATCTATTATGCAACTAACTTTCCTCCTGAACTGTCCTTACTTATTTTGGAAAGAAAATCAACCACTCTGCAGCATATGTTTACTGATTGTTTGGAGGTTGAGGAAAACCTTAAGATGTCCAAAACATTGTCAGGTTAGAACAGTGGTGGTGAAATGAAAGATACATTGAAATTGGTTGGGCGCTACAAGCAGAATGGGAGTGTCCTGGTCCAGCTAAAGCTTTCCGTTGTTAGGCAGAAAGATGATCATCCTGATATAGAAGCAAAGGGTTATGTAGGCTTGTTCTCTGAAGGTTTCAATATGCTCATCACCGAGTCCTTTAATGATGATTTTAAATGGGATTTAGGTGTACCTTTGTGCGATGAGTATGAGGAGGAGTACCTGGAGGCTATACCTGAAGAGACAATTATAGAATCAAGGTCTACTAATGTAGAAAATCAAGCTGCAATCCAAAGTCAGAAGATTGAGACAAGAGAGGATGGTAAAAGTGTTGAAGGTGATAGCCTACCCTTGTGTTATTCATCTTCTGAATTAATACGACACATGATTAAAATATCCAAGCAGAAACAAAAGTTAGAGGATATGGGGATTTCCAGAAAATTATGTGGAAAAGAAGATGATAAAGAGGAACAATCATGTAATCCCTCTCCGTTTATTGATACGTTAGGAGTTTGTGATGAAGTGTTGAATCACGAAGAAGAAGGAAACAATCCTCAAATAAATACATTTTTTAATTTTTTGCCTTCAGGAATATCACCCCATAAAGGAGGAATGTGCTTACTCGGTTCTATCGAAGAAAAAGAGGACATCCATGCTGAGGTGTATGAAGAAGGTGAAGCTATAGTTTCAAAAATTTTGAGCGAAAGGGTGGATGTTTCATTGGAGAGCAATTATGTGGGCCCTTTTCTAAGATCTCCCAAGAATCATCCTGACAACTCACTGGAGGAAAGGAGTTCTGGACAGTTTTCCCACGAGAAGAGGACAGAATATGACGGAGGTTGCCATGTTTTCTATGACCCCATAGTGGAGTACATGGAAAGGCTGGGTAATGGTAATGACTGGTCACACCGCTGATGTAAAGATCAATTTATTTGTTATGGCCTTTTTCCATTATGCATTTCATTCCTGTTCATCAAACATGAAAAGGAAACAAAATTGTTAAGCAAGATGCTTGGTTGGCTTCATTGGAAGTCCGATTCCACTTAATTGGGATTATGCAATAAATTAGGTAGAATAGGTAGGAATAAATAGGCTCGATAATCATTGAGCATTTCCTTAATTACTGTTTAGTTTGTTTTTATTTTCAGTTGTAAGCACAGGTTTGTAGTCACAACTGTTCTCAGTTTTAGAGTATGGCTAAGAGCATAGTTTGCAGAAGGACATAAATTTGCTACAGTAGTAGCTCAGTGCAGGTTGAAGTTTTCAAAGGAAAGATTCAGGATGGCCCAATGGATTTGGAACTTGGTCTATGGGGGTTCTTTTCTACCTTGCTGGGAGGATAAAATCCCTCGTGGAGCCAACTGTTAACACTCTGTTTACAACAGCCTATTTATGGGCCTGCTAGAGTTCAAAAGGAGCCTATTCATTAGAAAATTATATGAACGCCATTCAGATTATCAAATGCATATTTTCCATCATTTAAGACTATTAGATACAGCAGAGAGGTCGATCCATGGTGGTAGATTCCTCCAGAGGTGAAGGCATGCAGCAGGGTAGCTGATAGAGAAAGGCGTCGTAGACCAACGTTATGGGATCACAAGGAAGAAGAGCGATGATAGAGTGTGGTTTTGATCGAAATACGTGAAGGAATGGTTAAGTTTGGCATTTGGAAAGTCTATCAAAATGGGAAAACAATGAAAGGCCGAGATCAAGGCGAAGCCCAATCAATGACTTGAGACGGTTTCGCTGGGAAAACCTGCTCGGTAGAATGAACTTTCTCAAATCATGAAATAGGTTAAAGGGTAGAAATATCTAACGGTGGAGATGAGAGCATGAGCAAATCTATAGGCCCAGCTGATTTCGCAAGCCAAACTTGTGCGAAAAAATTCGCGATTCTAAATGATGAAAAGTGGTACCGGCTGCAAAAAATCGACGGTCATGACTAAGAGGGGAATAGATCTACGGTTGGGGTTATTTTCATGATCTGAAATAGTTTGGACAACATCAGGGTCCTAATTCATGACAGGGTGGTAGGACCCACTCAGATCGACGGTTGCATGGGAAAGTCAATCTCGATCAACAGGTAGGAACACGTCACGGTTTGAAGCTGCTCGTTGGATCCAGGAAAGAAGAATTGGTGGCTTAAGTTGAAGAAAAGTGGACGACGGATGTGGAAGACCCCCAAATAAGAGGGCTGAAAAGGCCTCAAGGCTATAGGTGTCACACCCAACGCAGATCTGACAGTAGAAGAGACGTTCCAACACATGAATTGCCTCCTGGTGGAATAACTGATTCCTCGACGCCATTTACGATAAGCCTACGACGAATATCATGACCAATGACACTGAATTCCCCGGCTCCACAGGTCAAGCACATGTAGGGAACTAGGTATTTCAGGTTTTTGAAGTGATGAATCTGGCATCTACACGAAGTGAAGAGATGCCGTGAACTGAATCTGCTTAGCGCCACCGTCACAACAAGCGAAAAGGCAAGAAAGGTCAGATCCAAATATTTTAAACCAGCTGGGCAGCCATGCGGGAAAGTGCTTAAAGTATTATCCATATCAGATAAGATAATTGAACATCAGAGGAAAGGATCCCCGCCCTGGTGTCACACATGCTATTGTCACAACGACCAATATTCAAGAGTATAGCCCTCTCTAGGACGTTTCGGCTGGCCCTATATAGTGTCATCCTCTGAAGTTGTTGAAGTAAGGAAATGCACAGATGGTGAGGGATAGATGTTGAATTATGAGAAGTGTTGAGTTCTTTCACAGATAGCCATGGCTGTGTGGTTTAAGAAGTTAGTCCGACAAGGGGTACTAATGGTTGGCGAACATAAAATTGCATTTCTTCATCGTCCTGGTTGTCTACACTAGGAAATCGCCAACCACCGGAGCACATATGTTAAATACCTAGGGGGATTCACCTATTTCCACATAGCCCTACCTTCATATGCATTGTGCATGGGTTTTTACATCCCAAGGACATTCCTCCGACACCTCCAGTTGCAGTCATGGCCTCCGAAGTCCCGACACATAATGGTGGTTGCGCTGTTGGAGCAAATGCTCGGTCTGGGATAGTAGAGGTCCGAAGCCTTCATCACCGCCCCTCTAATATCCACTTAACAACTTTTCCATGGGAGAGGGGGAGGTCAAACACGTACCCAACTATGTTGCCTACGAGAAAACCCTCCTTGTAGAAGGGAGAGAGCAGTACAAGAATGATAAACCTCTTAAGAGGTTTATCATCATCAAATGCATGGCCACCCTTTTTTTAGTTCTTCCCTATAACAGTGTTACCAGATGAAGGAGGGGCTAGGAAAAGGGCTGAGCACCAGAGCGGGGGTTTTCTTGTCGGGCCTTTGAGCACCATTGTATGAAGGAAGCGGGATGGTCAAAGGAGGCATATTTTTTTTACGTCAAAGAGCAGTATGATGTCAGCAATAGATCACCAACAAGCGATGTAAAGATCATTTTTATGCCAAATTACCTGAACGGAGAAAACTCTACGCTGTCATTCTGAATTACCATGTGCGACAACCCCATAATGTTTGTTCATATTTATAAATCATGGCGATAGTTCCACTCTCTAGACTGTTAACGTTTGATTGTGCCTGAAAATAATTTTTAGGTTTGTTTCAGAGAGTAATCTCAGCGCTGAAATAATATAAATACACTCGCGATAAAGGGAGATAGGGGTGGGTTGGGAAAATTTCAAGGGCTGAGGCTCTCCATTGTAATTAGTCTCTGGTTTCCTTGTTATGAATAAATTTGCAGAGGAGGGATTTTCTTTCAAAACAAATATTCCTGTGTCATTGTTTCTTTCAATATGTAATTTGTTTACATGAAAATGTTCATCCTATTTTCATTCCAGTTTGTTAATTCCTTTCATGTCTGAAATAAGTGTATAACAGTTTGGAATTCATACATGCTATGCTCCGTCTGTTGTTTCAGATATTCATTTAAGTTTTCTTCTAAATTTACGCAGAATTCATTCGGTAGATGCTCCACGTGATGGACTGTTCCCTCTCATCTACTAATCACCTGCTAAATATCTCCTGATTGTGAGATCGATGGCTATCTTACCTCTGTTTGTAAATTCACGCCATTCTCTACCTCTTGCAATATGTTCCCTACCCGGACCTTCGACTCCGTTGCCCAATGGTTCCTTTCTCTGATAGTCCTGCCTGCATCTTACATCAACATATCTTCCCTGTCCAGGAGTCTGGCCTCCTGACCATTCTTGATCGAATATTTTACGTGAGTAAAGGTGAAAAGTAAGCGAGAGATCCCTCTCTGACTGCACAGGGCCAGAGGTGCAGTCTAAAGTGGTTCTGCTGTTACCTAGGAGTGAGCCTTCCACAACCTTGGGTTCAATTCCAGTGCTAACAAACTGGCGTCATTGCCGAGGACTAGATTGAAGATCATCCCTGAGAAGAACGACATAGTTTTAGATCTGGTTGTTGATGATGAAAAACGACCAGACATCAAGGAGGTTGTGCATTTTTCACCTGTCGACTCCACTCTTAAAGGATTCAGACTTCAGTGACTCCGCTGGTGGTATGACCCAGAAATCAAATTGTCCGAAACATTAGTAGGCTCCGCCGGAGAAAATGAACCCCTTCTAAGGCGTAAAAATGCACGGTGAAATGTTAAAATACTTGAGTTTACGTTTCTTCCAAGATGCCTAGTCATGTCTTGTAAGTTTGTTCTTATCCTTTCCTAAATTTATCAAAACAACCTTCTATGGTTCAATTCGTTTGGAGCAAAGCTATGAATATATTCCTGTTTATCCGTATTTATGAACCAAAAGCATTACATCGTCTTGTACATTTGATTTTGACTGATATTTTTCTCCCGAAGCTCATGATATTGAAGGTCACCCTTGCCAACCTTAGGAAACCTCGGTCAATAGCGTATCTATTGCGCCAAACTTGGTCTCTCCCAGTATTCCAGGCTGGTACAAACCACTACAATTGCCTCCTATCCTCCATTATTTTCCTGCGAAACATTACAAGTACCTCCCCAAATTTGATGGAGAATCCAAAGATTTCACTGCTGAGAAACATTTACAAGCCTTTGAACATTTCTTTGACTTTTTTGAGAAAGAGCATGACGATGTTTATATGAGGACTTTTACCTAGTCTTTGGAAGGGGATGCTAAATAATGGTTCAAACACTTACAGCCTCAGTCCATCAACACCTGGGAGGAGTTTTCTTGCACCTTTTTGAATTTCTGGGGTAGGGGAAGGACACTGGATCAAATACTTTCATAATTTTATTCCCCGAGGAGGAACGAGGATGAGGCCATATCTAGTTTTAACAGAATATTTGCAAGCTTTTATTATAACATGCCCAAGGAAGTCCAACCTCTTGAGAACACTACTAATATCTATCATGCAACCACCTTTCCTCCTGAATTGTCCTTACTTCTTTTGGAAAGAAAATCAACCACTCTACAACATATGTTTACTGATTGTTTGGAGGTTGAGGAAAACCTTAAGATGTCCAAAAAATTGTCAGGTCAGGACAATGGTGGTGAAATGAAAGATACATTAAATTTGGTTGGGCCCTATAAGTGGAATGGGAGAGTCCCAGTCTAGCTAAAGCTTTCCCTTGTTAGGAAGAAAGATGATCAGCCTGACATAGAAGCAAAGGGTTTTGCAGGCTTGTTCTCTGAAGGTTGCAATATGCTCAACACCGGGTCCTTTAATGATGATTTTAAAGGGGAGTTAGGTGTACATGTGTACAATGAGTATGAGGAGGATTACTTGGAGGCTATACCTAAAGAGTCAGTTATAGAATCAAGTTTTACTAATGCAGAAAATCAAGCTACAATCCAAAGTCAGAAGATTGAGACATGAGAGGATGGTAAAAGTGCTGAAGGTGATAGCCTACCCTCGTGTTATTCATATTTTGAATTAATACGACACATGATTAAAATCTCCAAGTAGAAACAAAATTTAGAGGATATGGGGCTTTCCAGAAACTTATGTGGAAAATAATATGATAAAGAGGAACAGTCGTGTAATCCCTCTCCGTTTATTGATACGTTAGGATTTTGTGATGAAATGTTGAGTCACGAAGAAGAAGGAAACAGTCCTCAAATAAATACATTTTTTAATTTTTTTCCTTCAAGAATATCACCCCATAAAGGAGGAATGCGCTTACTCGGTTTTGTCGAAGAAAAATAGGACATCCATGCTGAGGTGTATGAAGGAGGTGAAGCTCTAGTTTCAGAAATTTTGAGTGAAAGGGTGGATGTTTCATTGGAGAGAAATTATGTGGGCCCTTTGCTAAGATATTCCAAGTATCAACCTGACAACTCACCAGAGGAAAGGAGTTTTGGACAGTTTTCCCACCAGCATAGGATAGAATATGCTGGAGGTTGCCATGTTTTCTATGACCCCATAGTGGAGTACATGGAAAGGCTGGGTAATGGTAATGACTGGTCACATCTTTGATGTAAAGATCAGTTTATTTGTTATGGAATTTTTTCATTATGCATTTCATTCCTGTTCATCAAACATGAAAAGGAAACAAAATTGTTAAGTAAGATGTTTGATTGGCTTCATTGGAAGTCCGATTTCACTTAATTGGGCTTATGCACTAAATTAGGTAGAATAGGTAGGAATAAATAAGCTTGACAATCATTGAGATTTTCCTTAATTACTATTTAGTTTGTTTTCATTTTCAGTTGTAAGCACAGGTTTGTAGTCACAACTATTCTCAGTTTCAGAGTATGGCTAAGAGCATAGTTTGTAGAAGGACATAAATTTGCTATAGCAGTAGCTCAATGCAGGTTGAAGTTTTTAAAGGAAAGATTCGGGACAACCCAATGGATTTGGCACTTGGTCTACGGGGGTTCTTTGCTACCTCGTTGGGAGGATAACATCCCTCGTGGAGCTAGCTGTTAACACTCTGTTTGCAACAGTCGATTTATGGGCCTGACAGAGTTCAAAAGGAGCCTATTCATTAGAAAATTATATGAACGCCCTTCAGATTATCAAATGCACATTTTCCATCATTTAAGACCATCAGATAAAGCAGAGAGCTCGATCCACGGTGTTATATTCCTCCAGAGGTGAAGGCATACAACATCATAGATGATAGAGAAAGGCGTCGTAGACCAACATTTCGGGATCACAAGGAAGAAGAGCGACGATAGAGTGTGGTTTTGACCGAAAGACAGGAGGGAATGGTCAAGTTTGGAATTCTCAAAGTTTGTCAAAATGGGAAAACAATGAAAGGTCGATATCAAGGTGAAGCCCGATCGATGGTTTGAGACGGTTTCGCTGGGAAAACTTGCTCGGTAGAAGGAACTTTCTCAAATCACGAAACAGGTTAAAGGTTAGAAATATCTAACGGTGGAGATGAGAGCATGAGCAGATCTATGGCCCCAGCTGATTTTGCAAGCCAAACTTGTGTGGAAAAATTCGCTATTCTAAATCGTGAAAAGTGGTATTGGCTGCAAAAAATCGATGGTCACGACCAAGAGGGGAATAGATCTATGGTTGAGGTTCTTTTCACGATCTGAACTAGCACGAACAACATCAGGGTCCTGATTCATGAAAGGGTGCTAGGACCCACTTATATCAATGGTTGCATGGGAAAGTCGATCTCGATCGACGGGTAAGAACACGTTGTGGTATGAAGCTGCTTGTTGGATCCGGGAAAGAGGAATTGGTGGCTTAAGTTGAAGAAACATGGATGAAGGATGTGGAAGATCCCCAAATTAGAGGGCTGAAAAGGCCTTAAGACTATAGGTGTCACACCCAGTGCAGATCTAATAGTAGAAGAGACGTTCCCACACATGATATGCCTCCCGATGGATTAATTGATTCCTCGACACCATTTGCGATAGGCATATGATGAAGATCATGACCAATGACACTGAATTCCTCGGCTCCACAGGTCAGGCACGTGGCTCACATAGAAAAAATAGTAGGGAAACCGGTAGTTCAGGTTTTTGAAGTGATGAATCTGGCATCTACACGAAGTGAAGAGACGTCGTGAACTAAATCCGCTCAGTGCCACCGTCACAATGAGAAAAAAGGAAAGAAAGGTCAGATACAAATGTTTTCAACCAGCTGGGAAGCCACGTGGGAAAGTGCTTTAAGTCTTATCCATATCATATAAGATAATTGAATATCAGAGGAAAGGATCCCCATCCTGGCGTCACACATGCTATTGTCACAATGACCAGTATTTAAGAGTATAGCCTTTTCTAGGTCGTTTTGGCTGTCCCTATATAGTGTCATCCTCCGAAGTTGTTGAAGTAAGGAAATGCATAGACAGTGAGGGATAGAGGTTGAATTATGAGAAGTGTTGAGTTCTTTTGCAAATAGCCATGGCTATGCAGTTTGAGAAGTTAGTCCGACAAGGGGTACTAATGGTTGGCAAACATAAAATCATGTTTCTTCATCATCCTGGTTGTCTACACCAGGAAATCGCCAACCACCAGGGCAAATATGTTAAATACCTAGGGGGATTCACCTGTTTCCACATAGCCCTACATTCAGATGTGTTGTGCATGGGTTTTTACATCCTAAGGACATTCCTCTGACACCTCCAGTTGTAGTCATGGCCTTCGAAGTCTCGACACATAATGGTGGTTGTGCTGTTGGAGAAAATGCTCGGTCTGGGACAGTAGAGGTCCGAAGCCTTCATCACCGCCCCTCTAATCTCCACTTAAAAAATTTGCCGTGGGCAAGGGGGAGGTCAAACATGCACCCAACTACGTTTCCTACAAGCAAACCCTCCTCATAGAAGGGATAGAGCAGTACAAGAATGATAAACCTCTTAAGAGTTTTATCATCATCAAATCGATGGCCACCCTTTTTTTAGTTCCTCCATATAACAGTGTTACCAGACAAAGGAGGGGCTAGGAAAAGGGCTGAGCACCGGGGCATGGGTTTTCTTTTCGGCCTTTGAACACCATGGTCTAAAGGAAGCGAGCTGGTCAAATGAGGCAGATTTTTTACGTCAAAGAGCAGTCCGATGTCAGCAGCAGATCACCAGCAAGCGATGTAAATATCATTTTTATGCCAAATTACCTGAACGAAGAAAACTGTGGCTATCATTATGAATTACCATGTGCGGCAGCCCCATAATGTTTGTTCATATTTGTAAATTGTGGCGATAGTTCCACTCTCTAGACTGTTAACGTTTGATTGTGATTGGAAACAGTTTTTAGGTTTGTTTCAGAGAGTAATCTCAGCACTGAAATAGTATAAATACACTCCCGATAGAGGGAGATAGGGGTTGGTTGGGAAAATTTCAAGGGTTGAGGCTCTCCATTTTAATTAGTCTTTGGTTTCCGTGTTATGAATAAATTTGCAGAGTAAGGATTGTCTTTCAAAACATAGATTCCTGTGTCGTTGTTTCTATCAATATGTAATTTTTTTACGTGAAAATGTTCATCCTATTTTCATTCCAGTTTGTTAATTCCTTTCATGTCTGAAATAAGTGTATAACAGTTTGGAGTTCATACATGCTATGCTTCGTCTGTTGTTTCAGATATTCATTTAAGTTTTCTTCTAAAGTTACGCAGAATTCATCCTGTAGATGCTCCGCGTGATGGACTGTTCCCTCTCATCTACTAATCACCTACTAAATATCTCCTGATTACGAGATCGACGGCTATCTTTCCTTTGTTTGTAAATTCACGCTATTCTCTACCTCTTGCAATATGTTCCCTATCTGGACCTCCGACTCCGTTTCCCAATGGTTCCTTTCTCTGATAGTCCCGCCTGCATCTGACATCAACATATCTTCCCTATCCAGGATTCTGGCCTCCTGACCATTCTTGATCGAATATTTTACGCGAGTAAAGCTGGAAAGTAAGCGAGAGATCCCTCTCTGACTACGCAGTGCCAGAGGCGCAGTCTAAAGTGGTTCTGCTGTTACCTGGGAGCGAGCCTTCCAAAAACTTGGGTTTAATTCCAATGCTAACACTCTTCCTTCACCCTAATGGATGGACTTGGGCTTAGTCTTACCTACCACCATTATACTGTTAGGTTCTTGGATGAATTATTATGAAAGGAAAAAAATGGCTTGGAACCTACCAGTACCTGCTCCTTACCTCTAGTATGTGTGAATAATATCTTCCATTGTGTTTGTCCTTATTTTAAAGGTTGCAAAATGTAGATATAGTGTTTCGTTTGCTTAAGGAGTTTAAGTGTTTATAACAAAGTTCAACATTTCATGTGCATCTAAAGAAGGTAAAGGTTTTGAGCACATATGAAAATGTTGTCCGCACTTTCTTTCAAAACATGGAGTTTAGTTTTGTCTAATGACACTGTTTTTCAGCCTAGACTTTTGGTTACAAACAAAGCTTACTGATTTCATAATTTACAATTGCCTCTTAAATAATTCATGACTACTTTTATGATAAAGAAAGTAATGAAGCCATTGTCCTTTGGAAGATATACCAATATGCAATACTAATATGCAACAAAGAGTGGTAATGGAATCAACTTAGTCTTGTGTGCAACAACACACTAATTTCTCCATGATTGAGCAAAACAAGAGGTTTCACACCTCATTCTTAACTCCCTATACAATGGCTCATGGGACTTCATTCCCTCTCATTTGACAAGCAAAGACCTTCGTATGAAGGCCGACTAACTTGCTCCTTCTAAAAAAACTTGCTCCGACCTTGGGGTTTTCCACGTAACTTGATCCTTCTAAAAAAGACTTAGTTGTGCCACCCACTTCACTTCCTATATTTCAAGCACGGTTCCACTATGTTCAGTTAGCCACCCTTTCCTAGTGTCTCCTACACATTGTTGTAGCAACAAATTGATTATGGATCCTGGTGCAGGTAGGGTTTTGGGCATTGCTGGAAGCTTTCATGATGCCAGATCTCTTGGCATATGTCTCTATGCAGGTCTGGTTCTCTGCTTCGCTGGGCCTTCTCAGTAAGCCTTGGAACTCTTAGCCCTTACTTGTCTGGTTCATGGATGCTGGGGTTTGGTTTATTTTCTGCATTACGTGTCTGTGGTCTTTGTTTCTCCTGTTCATCATTCACATGGAGTCCATCCCCCTTCCTGGGGACTAGTACCAACCATGTCTTAAAAAAGTGGGAACTCCTCTCTTAGCTGAATTTTTTATACTGTGCTTTCTAGCTTTTCAGGTGGTGTGGGTCTATTGGTTTGGTTTTTTATTATTATTTTGGGTTTGTTTGGTACGGTCTTCCGGTTGTTGCATGAGAAGTATCCTGTCTCACGTCGTTTTTTGGGCTATTGAGCACTTGTTGGGTTTGAAAGCCGGTTGCTGCATGTGTTTTTTTTGGGTCTATGTATTCTGGGTTTCTGACGATTGTCCTGTGGTTGGATTGACTTTATTGGGAGTCACCCCTCTCGGTGCACTGAGAAGAGATAGGTTCAATGATGAAGTTGACCCGTATTTCGTGTCGACTCTTTTAGTTAGTTTTCTACTGTTGGTCGCTATCCTTGTGCCAGGGTTTATGGGGCTCTTTAAGGAGTTTTTTTTGGCTTAGTGCACCCTTCCCTATTCCAGCTCTAGGGTGTGTGGTTTGATTCCTAGTTGTTTCAGGGTGTTGGTTGGGCACTAGCTTCCCTTTATTGGCTGGTTTGACTTTCTTAGGGTTTTGATGACTAACCTTGGGACTCGGGTGCTGGTATCCGAGGCACGGGACGATAACCCTTCTCCCCGAGAGGGTTTAGCTCGATCACGCATCAAACGAAAAGAAAAATCTATCAAGGCACAAGAAGGCCATTTGCGATATGTGCTTGGTCATGACGTTTACATGGAGCGGGTTGATTCCCTTTGCACCAGAGCACTCATTGGCAGGCTGGAGTACTATAGTCTAGGAAAAAAGGACTGGGTTGACTAGGCAACCACCCACTAGAATCCTATGCTCAATTATGTCCCGACGATAAGCCTTCTTGCCAAAGGGTGGCTAGTTTTTGTTTTCTTAGAGGTTGAACATGCATTGCTCATCCTTGTGGATTATTGGTAAGGGTTCACTAGTGTTGAACCAGTGGCATGTGGCTTTTGAACCACTACGAGAAAGGGTGGTCAAGCGTCATCTGTGGGTCATTCTGCAGGCTCTACCCTTTCCTTTGTGGAGCAAGGGTCTCCTAGAAGGCATTGCAAATATGATTGGTATATTTGTGGCACTAGAGGATGAATTTCAGTCTACTTTTGATAAAAGGAAGGCAAAAGTGCTAGTTGAAATGGATATTTCGCAGGGACTTTTGGCTAAAATGGAAATCTTATGTAATGACCATCTTTTTCGTAAAAAAATGGACTATCAAAATGTTCCCTTCTGGTGCAACTGCTGCCATGAGGTGGGGCACCTTCGACAGTCATCTCCATGGATTTTGAAGGGTTTGGAGAGCTCCTTTCAGTTTGATGACACTCCTTCTTTGACTTCTTAGGGCTTGTCTCTAACTCCTCCTCTCATGACTGCCCCACATAGTGCAAAGGATGGTATGTATTCTAATTCTCTCTCATTGTTTGATGATGTTTCAATTAATGAACATATTTTTATTAAGTATATTGAGGCTAGATCTACCAAGCCTCTGGATGCTGTGTCTTCTCCTCGCTCCCCGATTGTTGATTCCCTCGAGGAGCCTTCCTCCTCTTTGACCTAGGTTCCCTCGTCGAGCCCCTTGTCAAACCCTGGTTTGGTTGCTTCGACTTTTCTGCAGCCTCAGGTGGAGGATCCCCATGAATAACCTCTCTTCACGCCTGAGGAATTCCCTCCTCTTACTAGACAGGGCTCGTCTCCTGGTTTGTTCTCCACGCCTCATAGCCCCTGCTCAGAACCTGCCTTATCGGATCCAGCTTTGATGATATATCTTTTGATTTTCATGGACAAGACACCTATCTCTCCTTCTACCTTACCTCTTGAATCCATCAGTTTTGAAATTGTCATGATTAGGAAGAAGAGGAAAAAACATCAGGGGAAGTCGGGTCCAATCCAGGATCCCTTTCCCTTCACTCTTTTGTCTTTAAGAATAAAAGAAGCTGCCAGAATCCATTCTGCTTCTCTTACTTGGGCACTTAGAGCATTGTCCCCTACAGATGATGCTTCTTAATACATATTTTTTCTCTAAATGTGCGTGGCTTTAGAGGGTTAGCCAAGCAAAGAACCCTCTGCTCTCTTTTTCTTTCTCTGGCTCCGGATATGATCCTTCTTCAAGAAACCATGTGTAGTACTTAAACTACCCTTTGGGCCTTCTCCAAGCTCTTGCTGGGTTGGGAATTTTATGCCATTAGTGCTCTAGGTCTCTCTAGGGTTCTATTAACTGGCTGGAACCCTCTTTCAGTTCAGTGTAAGGCTTTCGAAACTGTGGCTGGTATTCTGGTACATGCCCGCTTTAGAGACCCTTCCTTCACTCTCTCTATTTTGAATTGTTATGAGCCGTATAGAAACAAAGAACCTTTCTCGAATACGGTGGTTGAAGGAGGCTTACTTCTTATGCCTAATATTGTCCTTGTGGGAGACTTAAATTTTACTATTAGTGCAGCTGAAATATGGGGGAAAAAATCTCTCCTAGATCCCCTTGCTCGCTTCTTTTCTCATCTTATTGCTGATAATGGGCTTATTTATTTGGCCCCTCCATGTGCAGGACCAACGTGGAGAAATGGTAGGGCAGGTGTTGATGGAATCAATGAAATAATGGACAGGTTGATGATATCTTCTTCTTTGGTACCAGCTCTACTTAGGCATCAAGTGTGGACTATCCCTTCTAAGGTATTAGACCACTATCCTGTCTATCTAGAATGGCAGGGCTTGGCCTCGACTCACAATTATCCTTTTAAATTTAATCATGCCTAGCTCATGGAGGATGATTTCTGTCTCATGGTGAAAGACTTCTGGACCTCATGGGAATCAGATCCTCTTCTTGATGAAATGAAACGCATATCCCTAAAGCTTAAAGCTCTAAAAGCTCGTGTTAAGGATTGGTCCCAGTTTTGTTTAGTAGAAATGAAACGTGAATTTCTTGAAGTGGATAGTGAAATCCAATCCCTCCTCACTTCTAACCCCTCTGGTTTACTCTCTGTGGAGGTGATGGAAATGCTAAAAGCTCCAAGGGGCAAAAAGGCAAAGCTTCTTGCCCATGAAATCATGACCTGGATGCTCAAAAGCAGGTCTAAGTGGGATGAGATGGGGGATGCAAATACCAAGTATTTTCATTCGATTGCATTGCCTTGAAGGAATCAAAACTCCATCTGGGCCCTAAAATGTCACATCCCCGACTGTTCGACCGGCGAAGAGGATGCGACTAACACCAATACAAACGAGCAAACAGCCCCATGAACATGAACAGAAATCAATGCTGAATTTAAAAGATTAAACATAATACATAACAGGATGCATAATTCTTCAAATGCAAATGCATACTAAGATGCATAGAACATACGAAGATACAAAGCTATTCAACATTCAGCGGAAGCAACACACATATACATTCCAGCATTCACATGTTCATCATAATTCATGGAATAGTAGATTAAATTGCAGAGATGAAATAGTCAGCAATACTTATCTTTCAATGAAGAACTCGCCCCGAAACTGGCTACGTCGCTGCAACGCTCCACCCAACCATAGGCCAGCGTGCTCATCAATCTCTCAGCAACACTGCCACCCCCGAGCTGGGCATGATTCCATAAGGACTAAGGGTCAATGCAGGCTTACACATAGCCAAAGATACACAAAACATAGCCAATCCAACATAGTTGGGTTTATCAGGCCATCAAGGAGTTGGGAAAGTCCAATGCTAAGCTGGTGGCCTCAACACCAGTCTTCTCAAGCATTCCCAGCCTCTAATCCCACTCTTAATAGTCCTAGGACCAACCGCTGCATATAACAGCAAAACAATCCCTTCACAGCTCTGTGAAGAAGGCAAAGACAACCATGTGGCAATCCCAACCAACAGATGAACACTGCTCAAGTCCTCAAGACAAATCAGAGTTGTTCTTGGCCCTAGCATGGCCAAAACAACTCAGCACAACACCCAAAAGACGTCCACAGCCTTAGCATCCAAGAAGCAACCCAAAACTAGGGCAAATCGACATCCCAACGCACAATGAAAACTATGGCGACCTTACATAGTCCCAACATAGGAGAAGTCCAAACTTCCAGCACATACAAGGGAAAACTCAGCCAATTGGATTTGGAATCAACAGCCAACCCAATATCCACGAACCCACAACATACAACTCCTCGACGCAAACGCTGAAGACAAGTACACAGACAGAAAATGGGAAAGAACAAACTCACAGCTTGTGCGCAGAGAACAAGACACAGTCCAAAACGGAAGAAGCCCATACATAGTCCGAATGGAAGAAGAATCGGATTGTCAACAGCATCCAAAAATCATGGGAAGAACAACACCAACCCAATCGCGGGTTACACAAAAAGCAAGCCTGAATCACGGGTTAAACCAACAGCAAGGAAGAAATCATGCCCTTGAGGTCGCTCTCCCAGTTCGCTGCATGCACAAACCAAAGAAGAACCCCGATTGGTGCGTGAGGAAAAACAGAATTCCTCTCTATGTGAGGATCCGAATTCCCCAGACCACCATCGTGAAGGTGAAGACTAGGTGTGAGGATGAACCGACCATGGAGAGAATGGTCTCGTGGAGAGTGTTTCTTCTGCCCCACGTTTCCTCAAGCAATAACTACCCTTACCAACTCAACAAAACATTAAAGAGGTTGGATGAGACAAGGGAAGATGGCAATTCAAACAAGGCTTTTCCCCCCCATAGACCAAGGTTTGACATCCCCCCCCC
>LPNX010640586.1:285663-311551 GCA_001517045.1 Pseudotsuga menziesii | reverse complement strand
GATGCATATAAACTTCTCATTGCTACAACCATCACTGAAGCATTTTCAGAATTTATAAAATTCAAATACTTCCAGCTGTTAATCACATCAATATTACCAGAACTCATTTACTTCATGCAATCATTATCATACTAACATTTGCAAGGCATAGTCACATCATTCATGCAATTAAATGAAGTGTTTAGATACTCCTTACTTTACAAGCGTATCATTTGTACCACCTTGCTCTTCCATAGAGCATTTTTGACAGACAATGAATCATGACTATCCTCTTTATGCACTTACAATCCTGCATTCATAACAACCTTTTATATGGTTCTTTTCTTGGGCTACCAAGATCAATAAATATATACAGGCATGACACCTTTCTATATTCAAACATCCACATGGTATGAGGTCTCTTACCTTTACCATTCCATGGAATTCGTCATAATTAAACTCTTACCTTCATGGGTCCTACTTACACCCTTGGCATGACCAATTTGGTTGGTCCTTTGCAGGAGATTGTAGAATTTGCTCACCAACTTTTGATTATGGACTTGTTGCCTCATCCCTTTCTTCATAGGGTTGCTGGTCACCTTTGTCAACATCAGCAACATATTAAGCCATGTCCATGTTGTCGTTGGTTTTTCCACTAATGCCAACACCAATGCAATAACTGTCATTAGTGGTTCATTATAAATGTATAATACTCAATATCCTATGTACACAAAACATATCCTCATGCATTTCATGTATAAAACTTATAAAATGTAGTTATAATCAGCAAGATAGGGCTTAAGGGAACTTCCCTTTTCAAGTCCCACATCCTTGCATGGAACTCCTCTTCCACACAACAGTTGGTTAGCCTTCATAGTCCTTGCTACCTCTAGGCATGCAACTTTACAGATTTGTTCATTTGATAGCAGCGGTCGTCATTAGCGCTTTGCTACTCCATGATCAGATTCTGGTGACTTTCGCTTGTTCCCTACTGGATAAGCTTTCCAACGCCTATCCACATGCTTCATTCCGACCTTGGGTGTGAAAACCACACCACTTCTAGAAATGAAGATTTTCACCAAATCTCGGCATTTTACACACACTGCATTTTGGATTGGGTGCCAACTTCAGCTACCTGTAAACCCCACTGACAAACTACTGAAAAATCCTACTGGAAAATAGTCGAAATCTGCTGGAAAATCCCACTTGAAAATCTCAAAATTTTCCTCTGCAGAATCGGCTTTCATTTTGACTATCAGTCCGACGTTTCGGTGGTCGAAACAACTAATTTCCTCCACTGCTCATTGGCTGTTGGATCCACTAAGCACTACGCATTGGCGATCCGATCTTTTTTTTTTTTTTCGATGTGTCAGATTCGTAGTCATCTAGGCAGCTGCAACGGCGGACGTTCAATCCACTTACTTCATCTGACGTCGCTCATCGGCTGTCCAATCAACTAAATTTTTCTGACGTTTTCTGTACTTAGAAAAATTTTCAGAAATCTTTCTTCTTTGGAAATTTTTCTTCTTTCTTCTACCGTTGCATCGGCTGGTCGATCGTCTAACCTTCACCGACGTTTTGGCGATCTTCAGCACATCTCTGTCGAAACTGTGGCTCCGTCTTTAACTAATTTCTCTGAAACTTTCTCTTTTCTTCTACCGCTGCATCGGCAAACTCATCTTCTATTCTTCTCCTATACTTGCCGCTGCATCGGCTCCTTAAACAACTAAATCTTTCCGACGGCTTCCATACTTAGACGAATTTTTCAACTTTTCCAAATTTTCATCTTTCTACTTTCTTCCGTTGACGGCATCGGAAGTCCTTTCCGCTAACTGAGCCGACGTATCGGCTGCTCAAATAGATAACTTTCGCCGCTTGATCTTCTTTTCGTCAGTGAAATAGTTCCTTCCGCAGCTGCAACGGCGGAACATGATCCTTGATTTTCTTCCGATCGGTGAACTGATTTTGACCGGCATCGGAAGTCCTTCCTCATCGGCAGGCTAGTGCTTTTGGCTTCCGCAACGGCGGAACATCAAACCACTATCTTCTTCCGATAGCCGACGATTTCTATACTTAGAGAAAATTTTCAAACTTTCTTCATGGCGTCGGCGGTCGGAGGCCTTACTCGTCGGATGCATAGTTGTTTAGTCATCCGCAACGGCGGACGCTCGATCAACTAAGTATCGGCGATCCAAACAACTATCCTTCGCCAATTGCTGATGATCTTCAACACTTAGACAAATTTTTCAAAATTTGTCTCTTCTTCTTTTACGGAACATAGCATCTGTCGACGGTCGAAACCATTAAGCACTATTGCATCAGCGTTTTAGTCCCTTTGGCAGCTGCAACGACGGACTGTCAAACGCTAAACTCTTCTGCGATGTCGGCAAACCCAACATCTATTTCCTGCCGACGGAAGCTAAACACTTAGAAAATTTTCAAAATTTTCCCTCCATCTGTCCTCTGTCGGAGGTGCTTCCGTCTAGCTCTTCTGCTACATCGGAAGTCCGTTCCACTAAGTGTTCCGACGGCTCAAACACTTAGACAAATTTTTTCAAAAATTCTTTTCCGCCTACCCCTCATCGGATGGCCTTCCGACTACACCTTAAGACGTATCAGAGGAACTTCCCACTTAGTTCTCTGATGACCCAATGAGCTCGACACTTAGAGAAATTTTTCAACAAAATTTTCTATCATAATTACTAATCTCTGCTGGGCAGAAGGAAACCTGCCTCTGCAAGCTAGTTTCCCATGGCTCTCTAAGGCCCAACACTGCAATGATGGCTCTGTCACTGCATATTGGTGGTCCATTCAGGCCCATGCTGTAACATGAGCTCTGATACCACTCTGTCACGTCCCCGACCCTTTGACCGACGAAGAGGACGCGACTAACACCAATACAAACGGGCAAACAACCCCATGAACATGAACAAACATCAATGCTGAATTTAAAAGCTTAAACGTAATACATAACAGGATGCATAATTCTTCAAATGCAAATGCATACTAAGATGCATCGAACATACGAAGATACACATCTATTCAACATTCAGCGGAAGCAACACACATATACATTCCAGCATTCACATGTTCATCATAATTCATGGAACAGTAGATTAAATTGCAGAGATGAAATAGTCAGCAATACTTATCTTTCAATGAAGAACTCGCCCCGCAACTAGCTACGTCCCTGCAACGCTCCACCCAACCATAGGCCAGCGTGCTCATCAATCTCTTAGCAACACTGCCACGCCTGAGCTGGGCATGATTCCACAAGGACTAAGGGTCAATGCAGACTTACAAATAGCCAAGGATACACAAAACACAGCCAAGCCAACACAGTTGGGTTTATCAGGCCATCAAGGAGTTGGGAAAGGCTAATGCTAAGTTGGTGGCCTCAACACCAGTCTTCTCAAGCGTTCCCAGCCTCTAATCCCACTCTCAACAGTCCGAGGACCAACCACTGCATACTGCAGCAAAACAATCCCTTCACAGCTCTGTGAAGAAGGCAAAGACAACCATGTGGCAATCCCAACCAATAGATGAACACTGCTCAAGTCCTCAAGACAACTCAGATTTGTTCTTGGCCCTAGTGTGGCCAAAACAACTCAGCGCAACACCCAAAATACGTCCACAGCCTTAGCATCCAAGAAGCAACCCAAAACTAGGGCAAATCGACAGCCCAACGCACAATGAAAACTATGGCGACCTTACACAGTCCCAACATAGGAGAAGTCCAAAATTCCAGCACAGACAAGGGAAAAATCAGCCAATCGGATTTGGAATCAGCATCCAACCCAACATCCACGAACCCACAGCATACAACTCCTCGACGCAAACGCTGAAGACAAGTACACAGACAGAAAATGGGAAAGAACAAACTCATAGCCTGTGCGCAGAGAACAAGACACAGTCAAAAACGGAAGAAGCCCATACACAATCCGAATGGAAGAAGAATCAGACTGTCAACAACATCCAAAAATCATGGGAATAACAACAGCAACCCAATCATGGGTTACACAAACAGCAAGCCCGAATCACGGGTTAAACCAACAGGAAGGCATAAATCGTGCCCTTGAGGCCGCTCTCCCAGTTCGCTGCATGCACAAACCAAAGAAGAACCCCAATTGGCGTGTGAGGAAAAATAGAATGCCTCTCTGCATGAGGATCCAAATTCCCCAGACCACCATCGTGAAGGTGAAGACCAGGCGTGAGGATAACCGACCATGGAGAGAATGGCCTCGTGGAGAGTGTTTCTTCTGCCCCACGTTTCCTCAAGCAATAACTGCCCTTACCAACTCAACAAAACATTAAAGAGGTTGGATGAGACAAGGGAAGATGGCAATTCAAACAAGGCTTTTCCCCCCCATAGACCAAGGTTTGACATCCCCCCCCACCTTATCCTTCGGAATCATGCCCTTTTCATTTTAACGTTACACTGTCGTAGCTGGTTGTGGGTTTATTTTGATTGATGTGCATGTTTACATGATGCCGAATTATAATGTGCTGGATAGCACAATATACCATCGGCAACTATCCCCATTGTTGAAACATATACAACCAAATCGATGGTGGGGCTTTTGCCTTTAGCTCCTTACCACGATTAATTACATTATATACATCATGCAAACGGGGTCAAAACCGGGGTGTGACATAAAAGATGAGGAGAATGTTTGGATGGAAGAGGAGATTAAGCTAAAGGATCTGGGGGTTAGACAATTCTCATAGATTTTCAAGAATGACCTAAAAACTAATATTACCGATCAATTGAAGGTGATTCAACGTTTTCTTGCATTCCTGTTAGAAGAAGAAACTGGCACCTTTTCTTCCATGATTACCATTGGTGAAGTAGAAGCGGCCCTGAAGTCCTTTAAAAAGGATAAAATTCCAGGCCCGGATGGCTGACCAGTTGAATTTTTTCTCGGTTTCTTTGATCTCGTGGGGGGTGATCTTCTTGCTGCTGCAGAATCTTCTAGGGTCTTTGGAAGGGTGGATAGTTCCCTAAACTCCACTTTTATTTCTCTGATTCCAAAAAAAGATAAGCCTCTCTCCTTTGCGTACTTCAGGCCTATCTCTCTTTGCAACCTAATATACAAGTTGATCTCCAAAATTGCAGCTCTTAGACTCAAGCCCTTCCTTGATAAGTCCATTTCTCCTGAACAATTTGGATTTTTGAGACAGAGGCAGATTGTTGAACGTATCAGAATCACTCAGGAGTCCCTCCGTACCCTTAAGACTAAAAATAAATGTTCCCTTGTTTTGAAGGTGGACCTAGAAAAATCCTTTGACAGGGTCAATTGGACCTATCTGAGGCTCATACTCCTTCAGATTAGTGTACCTCTGGGAGGTTTTACTTGGTTAATGGGTTGTGTAACCTCTGATACCTTTTCCATTTTGGTAAATGGAACCCCTTCTCATTTTTTCAAAGCCTCGAGAGGTATTAGGAAGGGTTGTCCATTATCTCCCTTGCTGTTCATTCTGGTCATTGAAGGTCTCAGTCTACTGATCAGAGATGCAAAGGCCAAAGGAAAGATCCGGGGCATTAAAATTTTAGACTCCTTATATCTGACTCATCTACTCTTTGTAGATGATGTCATTCTATTTGGCATGGGCACTATGATGGAATGGATGGCTTTTGATGTCATTTTGGAGACTTTTTGTTAAGCTTCAGGTATGAGTATAAGTTTGAATAAATTTGGGTTTTTGTTCAGTGACATGGGTTAAGGGATTTTACAAAACATTCAACATTATATGCCTTTCAAAGCATAGCCCATACAACTTGGGTTCAAGTACCTAGGTTTTTATCTTAAACCTCTAGGTTATAAGGCCACTTATTGGCATTGGATGGTAAATTTTTTTGAAAAAAGGATACATTTCTGGTCCAATAAATTCCTCTCTCTTGGAGGAAGGTTGGTGCTCATTCGAGCTGTTCTCTCCAGTCTTCCAGTATACTGGTTTGCACTAGTCCCTCTCCCGAAGTCTATTCTAAACAAACTTAGAAAGTCGGTTTTTCTTTCCTTTGGGGATCCACGGGGGACAGAAAACCATTTCATCTCATGGACTGGCAATATCTGTCAAAACAACTCAATTTTGGAGGATGGGGTATAAAAATTTGGATTGGTTCAGTGCTTCCCTAAGAATGAAATCATTGTGGATGGTTCTTAATGGAAATGGCTTATGGTCTCAGGTTATCACTACTATATACTTGAAAAATCAATCTTTGGACAGGTGGCTCAGATCCAAGCTTTTCTTTGTCAGAGGTCCCCCTGTCATTTGGAATGGGTTTCTCTATACTCTTTCGTGGCTGGGAAGGTATATGGGATGGCAGGTTGGAAATGGAAGGGACATTCTCGTGGGCTCTGATCCTATCATTGGAACAAGCTCTTCTCCATATCTTCCACAAGATCTGATTTTTTATCTACAGGATTTCGATATCTCGATGCCTCAACATGCTCAAAACCCTTCTCCTGTCTCTTTGAATTACTGGTTATCCTCTGAAGACCTGGACTTGGGAGGTTCCTCGGCTCATACCTAGAATGACGATGTGGTTGGACTGGATTATGGGGGTATCAAGCTATCGGCTTCTACTGATAAGCTTCTGTGGATATACAACAAAAAGGAGGGGAAAGTGACTGCTGCACTGGCATACGAGCTTATGGTAAATTTGCTGTTAAATCCAGTGAAGGATAAATTTTTAGTTCTCCTCTGGCAATGTAAATTCCCATGGAAGATAAAGTGCTTCATTTGGCTGTTAATTAATTATAGAATCTTAACTTGGGACAACCTATCAAAAAGAGGTTGGTCTGGCACTAGCATTTGTGGGCTCTATAGGTCTGGTGAAGATACGATTCAACAAGTTTTTGTAGATTGCAAATTCATAGTATCAGTTTTCTCCATAATTTGTAACTTCTTAAAATGTGATCCACTTGTGCGTAGTTATTCCCTTAGGGACAACATGGAGCAATGGTTCTCAAAACAGTCCATACACGCGGCTCACTACTATATGCCGTTTTTTCTGTACTGGTGTATTTGGTTAGGGAGGAACAAGAGTCTTTTTAATGATAGGCTAGCCAGGATCCTGGATACTCTGAACCATATTGATTTCTTTTTGCACTACTATGTAGTCGCATATTTAAATTCAAGATCCAGAAATATTGGATATGTCGTAGTTATGGTTTTCCCATGTGGATTTTTTGATGGTGTTGCTGCAAATTCGAAGGGTGGGGCATGGATATATATCGCCATCAACAACACCCATATGCTCTCTTCCAAGCTATGCTATGGGCCCTTCACAAAAACCAGAGCAGAGCTTCTGGCATTATGGACTCTCCTTATGGTGGCTAAAAATATGGGTCTTCCATTAAAGAAAATCTATGGTGACTCCTTGGTGGTCATAAAATGGGCCATTGGTAAATCATCTGATGTGGACATCAGTCATGTCTACAGGGAGCACAACCAGAGAGCGGATTGCTTATCCAAAGATGCCTTGCTTTTAGATCCCGGTCACTGTGTTTTTTCTAAATATTATGATGACACTTTGTGTATGAGTGGTTCTAATCAACTCTTTTGAGAGCTTGTGCCGGAGCTTTAGACTCCATTTTTTTGGGCACGGATATAGTTTGGGCATTAAACTTCTGCCTTTTTTGACTTTCTCGGTTTGACGGGTGGCATATTTGGATCAACAATCCAGTCTCTTCTTGTGCTCCGGGTTTCAGATGGTCTTTTTTGTTCATCAGTGAACACTTGGATTCTTTCTTGTTAGTATGGCCATCACAACATACTCTTTCTTGTTTCTGGTTTTTAAACTTTGGCTGCTTGAGTCTTTTCCGAGATACTCTACAGAGCATTTTGTAAATTCCCACTGAGGGAGGCACTTATGATGCCTTTTGATTCAATATGAATATCAAGGACATGTTTTTTTCTTTAGAATATATATATATATATATATATATATATATATATATATATAACCTTTCATGCGTAGCACACACCCTTCCACATCAACGTGCCTACCCAGTCTGCGTACCACGTTGTATGTTGTTCGACGTTGTCACGTGTATCCACCTATGCGATGGCATGCTGTTCCTTTTGCTGAGTTGTCAAGCGTCCACATATATGGTGGAAAAGCTACGGTTATGCTCGATGGTGTTTATATTAAAGGGACTCTTTTGGAATTTCGAAAAGGAGAGATTAAGAGGGGAAGGAATTAAAGGCACAAAGAAGATACTAAAATGGGCCTTTCCATTTTTTCAATTAAAAAAAAAGACTCAAGGTATGAGACTAGGGAAAAGGGGCACTTTATTTTATTTCATTGAGATGATGACTAAAAATGAGGAAAAGGCTAAAATGGAGGATTCTTTCTATTTATTTTTTCTTAATGAAAAAGAGGAAAGCATTGATGCAAAGGTGGTTTTTCTAGGGGAATACTAGCAAAAATTTGATCGATGAGATGTAAATGATTTCTTCATGATAAACTAAGTGATGTGGGGTCATAGAAAGGTAAAAATGATGAAATGAGATATGAGTATGACGAGCATTTCAACCTAGACTTAATAGCATAGTAAAGATATCATGACGATAGACATGGATAATTGGTGGATTTCAACACTTGATTTAACCTTGCCGATAGTACGCACACGATGCAACTTCCCTTAAAAGGTGTGAATATCAAATGATGATGCTTATGGTAAAAATGAGTATGAACAGAAAGAGGACATTGCTTTAGACAAAATAATGACGACATAATAGCAAAGCGATCAAGTTTAATACATTTGTCTCTGTCACCAAGTTCCAAGTCTTTGGAATCATGTCGATGTTGGGAACCAACATCCAACCAACATGACATGAATATGATAAGATAAACATGAAACATGCACATGAAATCACTTTCATCCCCAAAAAGGGAAGGGAGGGAATATAGTAGGCCCAGTATTCCATAATGGGCAAAGCAAAGGGACAATAAGAAGTGTTGGAAAACCAAAACAAAAAGCAAATATATGTTCAACTTACCCAAGCTGATAACTAGGAACTACTCGATAGTTCTACTGCTTCCACACCATGTATTCTCCTATATATTAGAACTAAATGTTACCATGTTAGATATTAACAACAAAACAGTTCAATGAAAGAACACAGTGGTGTATTATACTGAAAGATGTCAAACTCCAAAGAAACGTACTTGGGAAACTGCAACATGCAAACAATTGAAAGGAACCTGGCTGAATAAATAAAGAAGGCTAGACTATGGATTTTTTTTAAAATGGACACGATGAAATAAAAACTAAATGCAAAACAAGAAAGGAAAATGACCTATGACTAAAAATGCAAGCCTACTGCTACTTCTACAAATGATGAAAAACTGATCATGGTGGGATCCATTTATTATAGAGGAAAACACCATGAATGTTATGGAAATTATTGTTAGGATGACGACGATTACCATTTTTTTGTCATGAGTGCTTGCAACGAAGATGGATTTGATCATGAGTTATTGGAAAGAAATGTTAATCCCAAATGAAAAAGATAAAAAGAAATGCATATTAGATAAGTTAGTACTAACAAGATCATAAATTTTTTAACCCCATGAATCCCAAATAAAATATTTGAAAATCAACTCGGGTTTCTATCCCCATGATATTCCCCTTTACCAACCCTCCAAGGGTGTTTTCAATGTTCTTGCATGAACCATGTTGAATTAAGCATTAACAAAATTGACTACACCATGTGGATTTGTTTTTTTAATTGGAAAAAAAGTGAAAATTAAAGGTTAATTTTACTTTTTAATCCAATCAAAATGTAAATGAGGAGGTAATAACGAGTTTACCTGATCTATTCCATGCCAAGGAGGCATGGTTACCACCTACTCAACAAATGATTTTTTGGGACCATTTTCCAAATTTCAAAATCCATAACCATTTCAAACAAGGGGAGGAATTTGATAGGTAAACAACACTAATGACGACGTCGTCAATCTAAGAGGTTGTGCACTAGTGCTTAGGTGGTCTACAACATTGCATACATTATAAAAATGAAATTTCATTTGGTAATTTATTTATTACCCTCCCCAGATGCAATTTATAGATGTTTGTATTGATGTGTGTTTGTTTTTTAGGCTTATCGGTCAAGGGATGCAATAGATCTTATTTTTAATTCTTTGATATAAAAACCTATTTTTATTATTAACCAACGTAGATCCAAATCCTAGGCTCTATCAAGCGCCGAGATGGATCAAATCTCTCGAGGTGCAAACCTCTTCTTAGGTATCCATTGATTTGATTCAAACCAAAAGACACATCTTTTTATTTAAGGTCCACATATAATTTTATTATTATTAATATTTAATATTTTTATGGGACATATAATATTTTTTATTATTTTTTATTTTGTCAGGAATGAACATTGCATCATTTCCCCACACATGGTTTTAAAACCATATGCAAGGCCCTCCTACAATCACGGGTTGCTTAGGAGGCCTTGCACATGGTCTTAAAACCATTTGCAAGGCCCTCCTAAACCATGTACAATAAAACCATGGGTTGTTTAGGAGGCCTTGCACATGGTTTAAAAACCATGTGCAAAGCCTCCTAAACCATGTACAATAAAACCATGGGTTGTTTAGAATGCCTTGCACGTGGTTATAAAATCATGTGCAAGGCTAACATTTTTTTGCGGATAATTCAATTTTGTGTTTTTTTCTTGACCCACATATTTTTTTACGGATAATTAAATTTTTTACTTTTTTATTGTTTTGTTAGGTAGGAATATTACAACATCTCCCCCATATTAGATTGTTTTTGTGGCCGACATTTATTTTGGACTATTAGAAAATTTATTTTTTATTAATAAAAATAACGTTACTAAAGTGATATTATTTTTTATTTTGTGTTACAAAATATCTCCCATAATATTCACTATCGCTATTATTTTTTGCCGACATGTTACGGACGTTACATCACGTTACAAGATCTCTCCCATAATATTCATTATCACTATTATTTTTTGCCGACATGTTATAAATGTTACTAACTTTACATCACGTTACAAGATCTCTCCCATAATATTCACTATCACTATTATTTTTTGCCGACATGTTACAAACATTGCTAACGTTACATCACGTTGCAAGATCTCCCCCATAATTATGAGTTGGTGCTTTGTGTATATATACCCATTGAGGTGGTTGTATTATACAAATGCACCAATAAAAAGCTAAAACCATTTATTTATTTAATTTTTTTAAAAACTTTTGTATACTGCAATCCAATATGCATATACAACACTTGTATACCTATACACAATGGACTATTTTGTAAATTAAAATACACTTAATCCTATTTTTAATTTTTATTTTAAGCTAGACTTTTTATTATTAAATATTTTATTGTAATGGGCCTAATGGTTAAGAGCATGTGTTTCCTCTTAGGAGGTCACGGGTTCAAATCCAGAGGGGGGTAGTGTATGTACACCTCTGTAGACTTTAGCAGTTAAATCGCTGCACAGAGGGGGGTCCCTTGTCCCACAAACAAGGGGGTCTCATACACCAATTTGGTGTCTCGCTTGGCGGTGACCTTAAACATAGATTATTATTATTATTATTATGTATGTTGGTGCTTTATGTATATTCATGCACCCCATCGTGCTTTTTATATTTGGGTGCATTGATAAATGGTTAAAAACATGTTTTTTAATATAGTTGTTCGTATAATTGAATGTCGTGGGGCGTTTTGGAAACAAAAATGCATTGGGAGTCCTTAAAAAAAATAAAAGCCAATAATAATTTGTTTATTGTGAGTTGGTGCTTCATGTATGTGGATGCACACGACGCTACTATAATAATAACCCACCGAAGTGTTTATATGCTTGTGGAACATTGGTGAGGTTTTTAGCAAAACAAAAATATACATATTATTTTAACAAAAAATGAGGTATTTTGATTTCGACGCATTGTGTTATTTAGCACATTGGTGTATATGGTTGTTTAGTGCATTGGTGTGATTTAACAATTTATGTTCTCCAGAAAAAACCTCCATCCATAAACTTCTATTAAAAACCTCTAGTATAAGAAGATAAAGGAGACATTTTTTTGGATAGGTTTTCATTTGGAGAACATGGACTTTACCCTTGAGAAATCTTGTATTTGTTCTCTCTTGGAGCAAGATAGCCCGCTGGGATTAATGTTTTATGGGAAAAATCTCTCCAATTACAACCCTCTATTGATTGGGGTATCACTATCAAGGAATCTCTCTTTGTAATAGAAAATAACCATCCCTTAGCTTGCCAAAGGGACATCCAAGAGATTCATAGGTTCCTCCAGTGCCAAGAGGACCTCAACATGGGAAATATTACTTCACTATTTTCAGCCACAACTAAAACTCATGAGTTAGAGCATATGCCGGCTTCCCAAAATACAATATTTATGAACATTATAGTTCAACATATAAAAAATAAAATACATGATATAGGGGATGAGTGTGCTCGATTGAAATCCATAGTAATAGAGCTTAACAAAGGTTCCTCTTATACAACTTGAAATCAAATTTCAATGGGTGTGTATGCAATGGCACAAAGGGAAGTATAAATAGTACATTATCCTTGAGACAATATGGAAGAGGACAAACTAGATTTATATCCACCCAATCAAGACTAGGATGAAGCGATAAGCAAATGTGTGTTTTCTTAAATATTGTAATAATATATGTACTGCAATTGTGTAATATTGTTAGGAGTTTATTTTAGGGTTTATTATATCAGTAGACCTAATCATTATGTCAGTGCCATGACAATGTTTGATCCACTTACTGTTAACTCAATCTACATATTAATAGATGATTCGCTCCACCTATGCAATGATAGTTTGACAAACCATATTGATGTGATATTAAAACTCATAGTAATGGCATGCCAACTAGTTAAGTGATTAAAGTTAAATAGAACAATCCAAGGTTCACTCCAATGCCCAAGTTGGATCAAGCGAGTAACAACCCTACTTGAACTACTATGATTCCAAGTCATGGAACTCCATCTGCATGAGTTAAAGATAAGTGTTTGTCGCACAAATACCACACAATTAGTAAATATATCAAAGTGCACAGATTACATGCTGACAAAAGAATAAGAGACATTGTTGGTTTAGTGTGTGTGCGGGCATGCATGCATGTGATCGCCTTAATGCATTTCAACATGTGTGTGTGTGTGTGTGTGTGAGAGAGAGAGAGAGAGAGAGAAGCCAGTTTGAAGAAGTATATAATAAATAGTTGTCAAAGGGAATATGTGTGCAAGTCCCACCAAGTCATGGAACTCCATCTGCATGAGTTAAAGATAAGTGTTTGTCGCACAAATACCACACAATTAGTAAATATATCAAACTACGCAGATTACATGCTAACAAAAGAATAAGAGACATTGTTGGTTCAAGTTAAATGTTTGGGTAAAATTGAGCGTAAAGAAAGGAAGAAGGGGTGTCACTGACGTAGATAATCCCCTACTTGTGGAAAAGTCAATTGAGTCAAGGAAATAAATATTGATGGTAGAATGATTATAAATGAACAAATGATTGATGTATTTATGAAGTGTGGGAGAATATAGTACTTGGGGGTGGAAGATAAATCAACGACTTGTTGACTGGTAGAAGTGTGTGACAGTAGAGAACAGATTCATATATGAAGTCACAAGCACAGAAAAAGCACATAGTTGAGTGAGTATAATAAAAGGAAAGAATAGTACATGGTAGGGCACACACATTCAACTAAGTACCTTCTTAGGTGCTCGATATAGCAAAATACAAGGAGAAACTACGCAGAACAAAACAAAACATAAGTTGTGAAGCATTGTGTAGAGAAAATGAGTGATGGGGAGTTTGCGCAAGAACATAATGTGCAAATAAGGAAGCACATAATATGGAGTGACAGGGGAATACAGTCACAACCATATCCATTTAAGGGAGGAAGGAAGGGGCAAGGACATAATATCAAGGTCTCCTATAGTTTGGTGCCTGACTGCACAAGTTCGTGTTTGTTGATTATGAGTTGGTGCTTGTAAGAGGATTGGTGTCCTGACAGGTTGGTGCCTGCAAATTTGAGTTGGTGCTTAGGAAAATTGGTGTTCTCATATATCAGACAAGTTTGTACCCAACCGCGTAAGTTGGTGCACATGATAGTATTGGTGTCCTCACAAGTTGGTTCTTGTAAACAACAAGTTGGTGCTTGCACAAGGGATTGGTGTCACTATCAGATTGGTGTCTGCAAAGTCTATGAGTGGGTGCTCACACAATTATTGGAAATTGGTGTCTCCCAACAATCTATGTAATCAAATATTCTATCTATATAAAGTTTATTTATAAATACTTACACATAATGTTTTCTATGTTGTTAATTGCTTTGGTATTGGTGTATGATCTATAAGGTGAAAAGTTGTATCAATATAAAAATTGTGCTTGATATTGATTCATCCTCCCCTCTCAGTATCAATTAGGGTTAAAAAATTAGTATTAGAGCAGGTTCCTTAAAAGACAGTCTAATCACTGGAAGGGAGACCACTTCACAACTTAGGTTATTGCACCAATATGGAAAGACAAGAAGGTATCTCAACAAATAGGGAACCATGTTGTGATGGAACCAATTATTTTTTCTAGAGCATAAGAATGGAAATTGTTTTACAATCACTTGGAATTGATATTTGGGAAAAATTTGAAAATGGATATAAAGTTCCAAGGACCCCACCAACTGAGGAAGTTGCAATAAATTTAGAAAAGGACAATGCAGAGGCAATGAATGCAATTTTAAGTGGGTTGTTAGCTTTTGAGAAGAATAGAGTGGGAAATTCTAATTCAAACAAAGAGCTTTGGAAGAAGCTACAAATTATTTACACAAAGGGATATATCCCTATAAGTACAGATCGAGATAATGAAAATAAAGAGCAACTGAAAGAGGAAGTAACCTCAGAGGAAATAAATGATAATCAAAACATGTTAAATGAATATTCTAGAGAAGAATTTAATCCTAACAAAAGGATAGAGAAACCATAAAGCAATCACATATAAGTTTAGTTTTCTTTAGATACAAAATATCCCTATGAAAATGAAAATAATTTTCCTCAAGAAGAAACAGATAAGGACGACAAAGTTAATCTTAAGAGACAAACAACTAGTTTGTGCCCTCGATGAAGTCAAGAAGCTAAAAAAGGAAAATGCATTGCTAGAAGATCTACTAGAAGAATAACAGAAGGAAAAACATGAAGACCATGAAGAGACTACAAATATTGTTGTTAGTCTAAGAATTCAAGTGGAAGAAGCAACAAAAGTTGAAGAAATTCTGACAAGTCAACCTCAAGAGAAGAAGGAGATTTGTTAAAAACAAGAGCTTGAGATCCTTTCACTAAAGGAAGATTCGGATAAGACAACTTCCTAGTTAGAGACAAAGTCAAAATTTTATAAAGAGACCATGATGTTTATAATTCATATACAAGGGCCTCTGTTGCAAAATATTAACATTGTTAGAAGTATATATATAAAGGTTTTGGCAAGCTTATCAACATTACCGATTTACAAAATTTGCTAAAAGATGTAGAACAAGTCAAAATTACAAATAGTGTTTATGGGAAGATGCTTGACTAATGTAATTCAAGCTATTGCCCAAAATTATGTAACGATATATGCAACTTAGTATTTTTCAAAGGTTGTTTCTCAAAACATGCACTTATAGGCATTTACTGAAGCTGCTACAAGAGGAACGCAATGTACTCTTTATTCTCTCATCAATTAACTTAATCTTTCATAGGTGCAATATCCTCCACATTCCTTTGATTCACTTGCAATCAAGAATTATCAGCGTGAAAAGATAGAAAAGTAAAATTGCATTCATAATTGGAAACATAAATGAGTTGACAACTTTATCTCTACTTGGATTAATGCTGAAATGTTGCACACGAGGGATAACTAATATGTATGTCATTCACATGCATAATGTCAGTTCAATATGGATTTCAATGAAATTAAATCATATGGATGAATTAGCAGGTAATTTGAAGAAACATGAGTAAGTTGATATGTGCACTATCTTATGTCTCATACTTCAAATTATTATGGCACGTGATAAGGGGAGCGATTAAGATGATTGGAAAGATGAAACCATGAAATACTGTTTAAGGAAGAAATAATGAAGAAATAAAGTATTACTTGAACACATAAAGTTGTAAGTAGATCAACCTATTCCAATTTTATGTGAAAACACAAGTGCAATTAGTATTTCCAAAAATCCTATAATGCACTCCCAGACAAAGCATATTCCTATCAAATACCATTTGTTAAGAGAACAATTCAATGAAAACAATGTCAAGTTGGACTATGTTGAAACCAAGGAATAGATTGTAGATATATTCACAATGCCTATTCCAAGGGATACCTTTGAGTATCTCAGACATAAATTGGGAGTAATTCCCACTCCTCATCAATTTGCTAAAGCCACATCAAAACTGGAAACAATGTGGTACCATAGGAAGATAAATGAATACTGCATAGTACATAAGTTGGATCCAACACATTTAAAGGAGGAGAAACAAAAGGAAGAAAGAGAATCATGACTATAGGGGGAGAAATTGTAGAAATAAAATTGCGTAGAAGGAGAAATTACAAAATTACAGATTCATCGTATAAGTATGCAAAGATTGCGAATAATAAGTACGACACAAATGGGAATCCCTTTTCCATTGATGTCAAAGGGGGAGAAATTGCAAATACTACAAAGAAATTGCAAAGGGAATTGTAGACATTGTAATAGAAATTGTATAGGAATTGCACAAAGACATAAATTACAAAAGTACAGGTTGTTGTAGAATGCAAGTCTTAAAAGTAGAACAAAGGAACTCATATTTAGGGGGAGCTCAGTTTTACTTGGTGTTGACATCAACACCAAAGGGGGAGATTGTTGAACTTAGCATTGCCATTGATGTCAAGTAAGAAGTGTGAAGTCTAGTTATCAAAGGGAATACGTGCACAAGTCCGACCAAGTCATGTAACTCCATCCACATGAGCTAAAGATAAGTTCATGCCACACAAATACTGCATAATCAATACATATATCAAAGTGCGCATATTACACACCAACAAAAGAGTAATACACGTTTTTGGTTCAAGTTAAATGTTTGGGTAAACTTGACCATAAAGAAGGGAAGAAGGGGCGTTGACGACATAGAGAAGCCCCTACTCGTGGACACATCGATTGAGTCAAGGAAATAAGTATTGATGTTATAATGATTAGAAATGAACAAAATATTGATGTGTTTTTGAAGTGTGGGAGAACATAGCAATCTGGGGTAAAAGACACACCAATGGCTTGTTGATTGGTAGAAGTGAATGACAATATATAACTAAGTCATATATGAAGTCGTAGTCGCAAAAAAATCATAGAGTTGAGTGAGTAGAATAAAATGAAAGCATAGTATGTGGTAGGGCGCACACATTCAAAAGAGTACGTGGTTAGGTGCTCAATATATCAGAATACAAGGAGAAAACATACAGAACATAACACAACATAATCTGTGAAGTCGTGTGCAGAGTAAATGAGTGTCGAGGAGTTTGCACAAAAATAGAGTGTGAAAATTAGCAAGCACATAATATAGAGTGACAGAGGAACACAATTACAACCATATCCATTCAAGGGAGGAAGGAAGGGGTAAGGACAAGATATTGAGGTCTCCTACAGGTTATTGTCTGACTATGAAAGTTGGTGCTCATAAGAGGATTGGTGTCCTCAAACGCTGGTGCCTACAAATTTCAGTTGGTGCTAAGGATAATTGATGTTCTCATCTATCATACATGTTGGTGCTTGCTGATGATGAGTTGTTTCTCATAAGAGGATTGGTGTCCTCACGGGTTGGTGCTTGCACAAGGGATGGGTTTCCTTGTTAGATTGGTGTATGTGAATTCTATGAGTGGGTTCTCACACCATTATTGGAGATTGGTGTTTCCCATATGATATGAAATTACATGAAATTTTTTAAACATTAAAATTCCATGTGAACTTGTATGTCAAAAACTCATAAAAATGCTTTAAAATTGAAATTTAAATGCTTAAACATCCACACATAAGAAAATAAATATAAATAAAACCATGAAATTGAAACATTAGAATTGATAACTAAGTTTAGCCCTCATGGGCTACATCTTTGGGCCACTTCTAATGAGAAGGAAGATCTTATTAAGTCTTCAAATCTTACATGAATCAGTTTTTGGAACCACTTATGTTTTTTGTTAGTCACCAGCAAAAACGTACAGCACCACTGTGAGCCTCTCTAAATTTCGATTAAATTGAGTATAAACTTGACCATGTTTTCCTTGGAATCCTCTGGCTCGTAAATCGAGAAAACTCTTCTACACAAAAGACAAAATTATACAGACTATACGGATTTCCTCCTCAGGATCCATGCCCATTAATGGTTGTATGCCTTGTGATATGTGCCTAGTACCTGCGTCAAATTTTGTTCCTGCAATGATCGAAAAACCTGCCTCAGGGTTCACAATTTCATGGTTTAAATAGTACTTTGGGTGCACGTGTAGGAGTCACGTGCCCTTCTTTTGGCCTTATCACCGAAACAAACTTTTAAATGAAATGTGCCATTGATTGCTCAACGGATGGGCCGTGGCCCAATGGTGGAAATGGTTGTGGAACGGGGTAGAGGTCCCAGGGTCAAACTCATGAGCATCTCTATCCGGAAAGCATTATTATGCATATAAGGAGGCAATTCTAACTGAAAAGCATTATTATTGACTTCATCCAAAATTGTAAAAGGTCCATATCTGATAGGTTTTAACTTTCTACCTTCACCTTGGAGTCAGTCTTTGTTGATATGAAGCTATACTTGATCACTAATATGGAAATGATGATCTATTCGATGATTGTCATTCTGTTCTTTGTGCTTGACCTGACTTGATTCCAAGTGTTCCTGCATTGCTTAATGAATTAACTAGACCTGCTGAATAAAGTTCCGATCTTTATCCACATCAACCTATCCACATTCCACTGTATCTTTCCAAAAAAAAACTCTAAAGGAGTCTTTGGAAAGTACCCAAAACATGTCTCAAATGGATACTTCTGAGTTGAAGAGTGTATAACTCTATTGTAGGCATGCTGAACATAATGCAACTGTTCATCCCAAAGTTTAGGATGCTTAGCACAATACCCTCGAAGAAGATGTACAATGGTCCGGTTGACAACTTAAGTTTGTCCGTCAGTTTGTGGTTGAAATGATATGCTTTTCTTCAACTTTATGTCCATAAGTTCCCATAAATATGACCAAAATTTCCCAAGAAAGCAGGAATCTCAATCGAATATGATGGAAGTAGGAAGTCCAAAATGGACCCATGCATTTTGAAAGAACAAATGAGCAGTCATCTCAGTTGTGATCTAATTTTTACAAGGCACGAGCATGCACATTTTACTGAATCAATCCACAACAACACATAGACATTCATGTCCCTTTCTAGATGTTGGTAAACCTCCTACAAAATCCATTGAAGCACTTTCCCATGGACGAGAAGGAACTGGAAGTGGAATGTACAAGCCTAACTTTCTGTTACTTGGTTTACTTGTTGCACAAATAACACAACCTTTTACATATTTGGACATTGTATCATTCATTCGAGGCCAATTAAAAAACTTTTGTAATTGTGTTATAGTTTTACCTACTCCAAAATGTCCTGAAATGAAAGAAGTACCAGCATAGATCCAAATCCTAGGCTCTATCAAGCGTCGAGAGGGATCAAATTTTTGGAGGTGTAAACCTCTTCTTAAGTATTGCTCTCAACTATCAGGTTTGGTGTGATTCAGACCAAAAGACATCTTTTTATTTAAGGCCGCCATATAATATTTTTATTATTAATATTTAATACTATTTATGGCCGCCATATAATATTTTTATTATTAATATTTAATACTATTTATGGTTGACATATAATATTTTATATTATTTTTTATTTTGTTAGGAGANCATTTGCAATGACCTCCTAAACCATGTACAATAAAACCATGGGTTGTTTAGGAGGCCTTGCACATGGTTTTAAAACCATTTGCAAGGCCCTCCTAAACCACGTATAATAAAACCATGGGTGGTTTAGGAGGCCTTGCACATGGTTTTAAAACCATTTGCACGACCAACATTTTTTTTGCAGATAATTCAATTTTTTATTTTTTATTATTTTGTTAAGTAGGACCATTACAACATCTCCCCTATATTGTGTTGTTTTTCTGACTGACAATTTTTTTGGCTGATACTTAAATTTTTTTATTTTTTATGGTTTTGTTAGGTAGGAACATTACAACATCTCCCCCATATTAGGTTGTTTTTGTAGCGGACATTTATTTTGGAGGATAATTAAAATTTTTATTTTTTATGACCGACATTTACAAGAGGAACGTTACATAACGTTACAAGATCTCCCCCATACTGGGCTATAGAGTGCCTCTCAGCGCAATGATCTTCTCTTATCACATGCACTCTTTCACTTTGTGGAATATAGATTTTACCAAGATGATACAACAACTCGTCATTGATATGATAGTTCAATTCTTCATTCTGATAGCCATGCCTTAGTGATTCATACACTTCTTTAAAGTCTTCATCCTTAGTATATTGTTCAACATAACTTGCATGTACTAGAGGACTTCGTTGAATGACAATAGAAGCATTTTTTGGAGGTCTAGATAACATATCTACAACTTTTTTCTGAATTCCTTTCTTATATTTAATAACCAATGAAATTGTTGTATAAAAATTATCCACCTGAAATTCGTTGATTGTTGTAGCTTAGTTTGTGATTGTAGATATTGTAATGCTTGATGATTAGTATGTATGATTGTTTCTTTACCCATTAGGTAATGCTTCCACTTTTTAACACTTTGTACTAATGCATACAACTCTTTGTCATAGGTTGGATAGTTTATTATAGTTTTAGAAAAAAAATTAGAATGATAACATATTGGTTTCTTATGTTGCATTAAGACTGTCCCCATTGCATAACCACTAGCATCAATTTCTATCTTAAATGGTTGTTGTAGATCTAGTAGTGCAAGTACTTGAGTTGTGCTGATATATTCTTTCAGTGTGTCGAATGCTTTTTGTTCCTTGCCTTCCCACTGAAATACTTTGTTCACGTTCATCAAAGCATGTAAAGGGGAAGCTATGAAGGAGAAGTTCGCAATGAACTTCCTCTAGTATTGGGATGCTCCCAAGAATATTCTTACATCTGTTACATTATTTCGCTTTGACCAGCTTACAATGACCTCCACTTTAAAGGGATCAATCTTCAATTCACCACCCCCTACAATGTAACCTAGATAAAATAAAGATGTCTTTCCAAACTCATATTTGACATCTTTAGGTACAATTGTTCCCTTATAAGTACATCCAAAACTTGTTTAACATACTCTTCCCAAGTTTGACTAAAAACTAAAATATTAGCTAAGTAGACTATGACAAAGTCATCAATGAAGGTCCTAAATACATCATTCATCACCCTCATAAATGTTGTGGGTTTGTTACAAAGCCCAAAGGGAATTACCATCCATTCATACAATCCTTGTTTAGTTTTGAAAGCAATCTTCCAAATATCATTATTATGAATACAGATTTGATGATAGCCACTTCGTAAGTCTAACTTAGTGAAAAAGATTGCATTCTTAAGATGATCTAAAAGATCATAAATTTGAGGAAGAGGATACCTGTTCTTTATTGTGATTATGTTCAATGCCCCATAATCAACACACATACGCCATGTGCCATATTTATTTGCACCAAAACAATTGGTGAACCACACAGAGAGGAACTTGGCCGAATGTCACCTCTTTCAAGCAATTCTTGAACCTGTTTCTTTATCTTTGCAATCTCAACAATGGAAGACCTATACATACCAATATTAGGAAGAGGTGCATCCTGATGTAATGAATTTCATGTTGAATTTCCCTTTTAGGAGGTAAGCCTTTAGGTTCTTGAAACAAAATATCATAATCAGATACCACTTTCATCAATTCCTTTTTAAGTTTTGGATCACAACCTTTAAAGGATTTTGTTTGCTCAACGCCTTTTCATTTTACTATAATAAGAAACAAAGTTATTACTTGTGTTTATTAACCTCTTAATTTGATTTGCAGAATCTAAAGAAATATTAGTTTTCATGCGATGTGCACAAATGGTATATTCAATACCATCTTTAGTTAGCTGATACCTGTTATCTTCCCCATAAAATATAAGCTCCCTATCATACAGATATGGACTACCCAACACAAAAACACATATATCCAATGGAACCACATCTATATCTACCTCATCAACTGATACATAAGTGATGGAAAACCGAAGTCTACATTGTTTTGTAACTCGTAATTGTGCATTATCACATACCCATCCAAGTGGATATGGTTTAGGATGTAACTTAGTTTCCAACTGTAATTTCTTAACAATTTCTTCTGAAATGAGGTTTGCTTGTGATCCACTATAAAAAAGAATATCAATTTTTGTATCTTTGGAGATTACTATAATATGAAATAATTCACTCCTCTTTCTTTCATCAATGATAGGTTCAATTCTTGAAACAAGACAAGAATGATTTTTACCTTGAATGCTTGTAGCAACCACCTTAGTTTCATCCCCATAATCTGATCCCAAATCATGTTGGATTGATGCTGCAGTAGTATTTTTGACTTCTTTATTCTAAAACTTCTCAGGCTTGAGCTCCGGATGAAGTTTCCAACATTTGGAAACATCATGACCTTTCTTTTGATAATGAGGACAAGTAGGTTTATCTCCTTCCTTCTTCATAGTAGCTATGTGTTTACCTTTCCCCTTACCTTTAAAATTATTTCCATATGGTTTGAAAGGTTTCTTGGAAAATTTCTCTTTGGTATTCTTCCCCTTATCTCGATGTGGGTTGCTTGAACACATACCTCATCAAGGTTAGTCAGATTAAACATTAATATCTTATGACGTAAATAACTATGCAATCCTCCTATATAGTAGAGAAGAATTTCTTGGGTTTAGAGAGGTATACCAAGTACCAATGCTATTTTTCAGAATTCTTGTGTGTAATCTTGCACACTTTGTCCCTTACCTTGCCTCATATTCTTCTAGTCCATCATAGCTTGCTGCATGTACCCTAATGTATAAAACTAAATTTTTAATGTTGATGTGAACTCATACCAAGAGAAGATGATTTTACCTTTTGTGGCTAGATCCTCTTGATATCTTCTCTCCCACTAGATGAGAGTAGTCCCTCCAAGTTGAAGAGAATCCAACTGAATTTTAATGTTATCTTCAGTAAACTTTTGAATCCTACAATAAACTTCAATTTGATGGATCCAATTGTCCAATTTATTAGCATTAATCTCTACATTATACATAGTTAAATGAAACTTAATATCTAGCTTTAATTGAGGAACATTAAAGTCAATTCTTGTTTTTTGATTTTCAAACAGAGAATGTAAAGAACCATAAAATAAGATGGAGAATATGGTGGAGTTTTAGGAGGTTTCTCACACCTCCTTCTCTTTTACCTTCAACATGAGATGGGCCTCCTTGTTCACCTTTCTTTTGATATTGATATATTTCCTCTACCATTGTTTCCATTCTCATGAAAACTCTCAGAAAATCCCCTTCAGATGCCACAAAAAAGATTCTTCTCCTTTTGGTGAAGACATTTTCCCTCTTCTTGAACCAATATTTTGATCAAACTCTTCAAGTTCTCCTTCACCACGCTGTATCCTAGATCTTGTTAACATAAACTCACAATGCAATGGTCAATAACCTCTTATACCAAACTTGATATGAAATTACAGGATTTTTTTAACCATTAAAAATATCATGTGAACTTGTATGTCAAAAAATTATAAACATGATTTAAAACTAAAATTAAATTCTTAAACATCCACACATAAGAAAATAAACATAAAGCAAACCATGAAATTGAAATATCATAACTAATAACGAAGTTCACCCCTCCTGGATTACGTCTCTGGGCCACTTTCAATGAGAAGGTTGATCTTATTAGGTCTTCAAATCTTACATAAATGGGTTTCTGGAACCACTTCGGTTTTCTGTCAGTCACTAGAAAAAATATACATCACCACTACATTCTTCTCGAAATTTCAAGAAAAATGAGTATAAAATTGACTAGGTTTTCCTAAGGCCTCCTCTAGCATGCAAATCGAAAAACTCTTCTGCACAAAAGACAAAATAGTACGGACTGTACGGATTTTTGCCTCAAGATCCATGCTCACTAATGGTTGTATGTCTCGGGATCTATGCCTGTACCCGCCTCAAACTCTGCTCCTGCAATGGTTGAAAAACATACATCGGGGTTCAAAATTTCATGGTTTAAATAGTATTTTGGGTGTGCGTGGAGGAGTCATCCCCCTTCTTAGTATCAATTAGGGTTCAATAATGCATTTCATCATATGTTGTGTATGTGTGTGCATGCTCAAGCACATGCGTGTGTTTTTGTGTGTCATTTCACTTGTATATGCGTCCATAATTATATTAGGTAAATTTCAGTGCAGTGGTTGTTCTAACTCAATCTATATATACTCTTCAATAGATTAGTGGCAAGCACATTGTCATTACTATGAATATCGTGGTGAGGATATTATTACATGGTGTAGCATTGTGCAAGCGATGCACACCAAATTATATCCATTGAAGTATCAAGAAGATTGAAACATGAACATTGTGATTGATCTACCGATGACTACATGAAAAAATTCTATACACTTATGGTTCATTTAAACATTAAAGAGGAGGAAACAAATCTTGTTCTCATGTATTGAGGTAGATTGCACTGATAACCCAATCATAGATGTTAATTCATAAATGTGAACAAACTTGAGATGCTCACATGGGTAGTCTTGGAGCTCTTGGGTTCGATCCCCATAGGCTCCACAATATTTTTCCAATTTACCCATTTTTTACCAATTTACCTTTTTTTTTAATTATTATAAATTTTGAACCAAATTGCCGAAATTTCAAACTCTGATTACATCCGAAGGATATTTCATGCGAAATGAGCATTGATGGAAATATGCCGATGAGATCTTTACCACTGTAATATTTATTTTTCTGTTTGAATACTTCTTTACTAGTCTATCATTGAATATCCTCCTGGATCACCAACAATCTATGTAATCAAATATTGTATCTATATAAATTTTCTTTCAAAATACTTGGCGTGAAGTGTTTTTTTATGTTATTAATTTTTTTTGTTATTGGTGTATGATCTATAAGGTGAAAATTTGTATAAATATTAAAATTGCATTGAAACTGATTCATCCCCTCTCTCAGTATCAATTAGGGTTCAATAATGCATTTCATCATATGTTGTGTATGTGTGTGCATGCGCAAGCACATGCGTGTGTTTTTGTGTGTCATTTCACTTGTATATGCATCCATAATTTTAGTAGGTAATGTTCAGTGCAATGGTTGTTGTAACTTGATCTATGGATACTCTTCAATAGATTGGTGGCAAGCACATTTCCATTTCTATGAATACCATGGTGAGGATATTATTACGTGGTGTAGAATTTTGCAAGCGATACACAACAAATTATATCCATTGAAGTATCAATAAGATTGAAACATGAACATTGTGATTGATCTTGTTACCACCTAAGTTGTACTTAGTGGTTTTTTATCAAGTGAGCCTGGTGAATCGGACAAGGATAACTTGTTCGGACTTCAGAAGACCTTTGGAAGTACTTTTGGGAAGTGCTCGTTGTACTATATCACATGTTCATACCCCATGGGGGAATTGTAATAAATGTTCTAGCATGATAGTGTCTGTAAAAGACTCGGTCTCTTAGACTTTATTTGTCAATCTGATCAGCCCAGGGTGTTTTTTCCCTAATTGGTTATTATTGGTTGTTGAATAAATGAC
>LPNX010640586.1:236501-276865 GCA_001517045.1 Pseudotsuga menziesii | reverse complement strand
ACAAACCATCAGGTGAAAATCCAACACCTAGATCAAACCATTACGGTGGCAAAATACCCAAAGGAAGCGGGAACTTCTGAAAAGTGACCTCGGGGCGTCGGTCTCTGTCACACCCTAATGGGTGCGTTATGAACAATAGCCCTAGAGACTCCATTCAACCCACATATTCCTTGCGGGTAGCCGTGAAGGTTTAGTTTTGGACATACTCCAAGTACTCTCGGGTATATCTGGAGTCCACCCCTTCGCTTAATTTTAGTCAACTCACACCTCACATTAACTTAAAACGTACCAAGAGGCAATTGCAAAACATTCACTCCAAGCACATGCAAGTACATTGATTTTATTTTTGACTCCATTCTAAGGCACTGGTTATTTTCTTGCTATATATATATATATATTGTGTCTCAGCATTGTGCTTTTGTGCGCTCATTTTTGTATCTTGTCATGTTTGATTGTTTATGGTTAAATTTCAAACTTTTAAGTAACTCATTCTATTTAACATCATCGTACTAAGTAATTTAGCCTTAGTAACTTAATATGGTCTACCCCCCTTGGCTTCGTTAGGAGTTGAGCCTAAACGGAGGAGTTAAGAACAAGGTGACAGCCTTGACTTGAGACTTTCCCTCAAGGACACACCAAGTGGCTTGAAGATTTTTTCCACATGACCCAGGTGTGTGTAAGGCAACAATAGATATACCAATGAATACATGAAAAATTCCATACACTTATGGTTAATTTAAACATTAAAGAGGAGGAAACAAATCTTGTTCTCATGTATTGAGGTAGATTGCGCTGATAACCCAATAATAGATGTTAATTAATAAATGCGAACACACTTGATATGCTCACATGGTAAGTCTTGGAGGTCTTGGGTTCGATCCCCATAGGCTCCACAATTTTTTTTCCAATTTACTCATTTTTTAGCAATTTTGAACCAAATTTCTGAAATTTCAAACTCTAATAACTTTTGCATCTAAAAGCCGTTTCACATGAAATGAGCGTTGATGGAAAGATAATGAAAATATCTTTATCAATGTAAGATTTATTTTTATATTTGAATACTTATTTACTGATCGATAATTGAAGATCCTCCTGGATCACCAACAATCTATGTAGTCAAATATTCTATCTATATAAATTTTATTTATAAATACTTTGTGTGAAGTGTTTTCTATGTTGTTAATTATTTTGGTATTGGTGTATGATCTATAAGGTGAAAAGTTGTATATATATTAAAATTGCATTGATATTGATTCATCCCCCCTCTTAGTATCAATTAGGGTTCAGTAATGCATTTCATCATATGTTGTGTATGCGTGTGCATGCGCAAGCACATGCGTGTGTTTTTATGTGTCATTTCACTTGTATATGTGTCCATAATTTTATTAGGTAAAGTTCAGTGCAGTGGTTGTTTTAACTTGATATACAGATACTCTTAAATAGATTGGTGGTAGGAAAATTGTCATTAATATGAATACCTTGGTGATGATATTATTATGTGGTGTAGCATTGTACAAGCGATGCACAACAATTTATATCCATTAAAGTATTAAGAATATTGAAACATGAACATTGTGATTGATATACCGATGACTACATGAAAAAATTCCATACACTTATGGTTCATTTAAACATTAAAGAGGAGAAAACAAATATTGTTCTCATGTATTGAGGTAGATTGGACTAATAACCCAATCATAGATGTTAATTCATAAATGTGAACACACTTGAGATGCTCACATATTCACGAGTATAAATATTGAGAATAAGCATGACTCCAAACAATGTGCCAACTCTTGTAATTAGCGTGGCCAACAATGCATGCCAAAAACCATGACAAATGATCAAAGAATAAACAAGCAAGTCATAATTCATAAAACAATACACGATTGAGAAATAATATGCACATGCAACATAAATCTAGACGAGCCATCACCAACATAAGCATCATAAGGAGAGGTATGACACTCATAAGACATATAATAATGTTAAGTTTGAATGCCCATTTTTTCAAACTCTTTTATTTCAAATTCACGATCCTCTTACATAACATCAAGGAAAAAGGGAAACATATTGCAGTCTATGCACTTGATCCTCCAACATCATTGTTTTCACAACAAACATAAGATCAAATAAATGGAAAAGTGGATCTAAATTGGAGGAATAAAAGGATTATCGTCATAATGAACATAGACTCAACTCAATGACCAAGCACAACTAAATTAGAGGAAGGGAAATAATATTATTCCATAGTCAAATGTGGGCGTGTAAACAACCAGCTCATTCACTTAATTGATAACAATGAGAGGAAGAATGAACAATCCTCCAATGTTTAGACATTGTAGTTAGCCACCCGACCCCACCCAAAAACCTAGAAAATTCGAGGATTAATTGATGAACGGGACTACGCACCACACATGAATATTGCACTATTTAACACACCATCTATCCATGAAAGGACAAAGGCATGTGTATCTTTAGAGATTTTCAACATGTTACTTGGAAAACCTTATTTGTGGGAGAGACATGGAGGTTATGAGTCATGCCCTCATAGTATTGTCCTTAGTAATCAGAGTGATATATTTTGTTTCCCCAAGGTAAAAAATTTGAAATTTAATATCTGTTATATTTATGAAAAACAATGTCTTAAGGCGATACCATTCACAAAAGTTACTTTTTGTTCACCATTTTGTTGGTGGGCGTGAACTATGCCACTACTGCACCTATGCAAGTTTCTATCACAAAACCTATGCAATATAATTAATTGTCATTTCTCATGGAGGAAAAAATGAATGTTTTCAAAGGTACTAATGAAATACCTCTTCAATGTTGTCAAGTTTAAATTCACATTGATGTAATAATATCAATTTCCTTGTTCAACATACTTATGTAACACAGATCCCGGTTGGAGAATGAAAAAAATTTAGCAACAAATATAACTTATCACATTGAAGGGACATATCACGTTGATCATATCACCATGTGGTGGTACAACCATTCTTGTGCATATGAAATGTGATGGTTGGTGCCTTTGCATATTCTATCACAACCTACACAATATCATAATGAAAAACATTAACCCCATCCCTTAAATTGATGACTTTATGGACATATTGAAGGGAGTAAATCTTTCACTATAATTGAATTTAAGGGTGGAGACCACTAAGTTCCTTTGACTAAAATTATGTTTGAAAATCACATATGTTATAACTCAAATCAACACTTCTTCATCTTTGATGACCATTCAAAAAATAACACTCAGAGTGTCATTGTTAGTTCACAAAAAATGACACTTATGGATAGAAGAGTCCACAATTTGATTTCTAATGATATCCATAAGGATTCAAAGTGACATCCTAGCACAATTTTTCAAAAGTTGTAGCCACAAAGGAAAAAATTCATGCCTTATACACTCGCATGGAACTATCATTCACACATTGCCCTTGACCAAGGAACGAATACATAAAAAACTACCCATTCACACCTTGCACATTAGCAAAGTGAAAATCACTCGAACGTTTCCTTTGTAAAAGGCACGAATTTCCCATCATTCCATGAAAAAATAGAAAAAATATAATACATGGGGTTATGGAACTTTTCAAACTAATTGGATGTTGTAACTTTCTGAACCAGTTGGAAATGATTCCAACTATATTCATCAAATACAGAAGGAAATGATATGGTCCAAGAGAGGGACACCTAAGATAGCAAGATAATTTTGGAAGAATCACTCCTGATCAGATCCCTCATTCACATCCACATTAATATCCCCTATTGTTGTTCCATATATCCTTGAGTGTGGAAGTTTCTACCCTCAAGTGACTTCATCCCTATATACATTCAGTAGATTAGAGTAGGACTATTAGAGTGCAGGAGTAGCGAGATTGGATGTTAGGCTTCTATATTGTGCCTGGCAGTGAGAAGGTATGATTTGTATTTGTTTCATTGTCATAATTGAAACTTGACATCTTTCCCTCGCTCAAACGTGTGTTTCATTTGTTTTCCATTCATTTGAAGAATGATTCATTGTTTATGTTGAAAATTGATTAGATAGTCTATGTTCAATTCATATTTCAAGTTATTTGCATTCTTCATTATAGTCAAAATTGTTTAAGAAAGGTGGCTTTTTATTTTTATTTTGTAGGTTGGAATTGGGCAATACAGAGAAAAAATATAAAAAATAGTCAAAGGAGAATCTAAGATCAATTTTCGAAAAAGGTGCATATTGCTCATCTGATAATATCCTCTCTATCTTATATTTTCTTGTTAGAGTCTTTTAAGTGGTTTGATGCATTATTTTAAGTCTTCTAAACATGTAGATATAGTCATAAAGATAAATTTATCTTTATTCAGTATGTTGGTGAACTCGCCCTAGTCATTATATTTAATTTTGAGCAACATAATTGATGACTCAGTTGGGGAGAGATAACCTTTGTAGGGACCTTGTTGATTGATTTTTTAGATCATTCTTAGGTGCTTCAGTCTCAAATAGGTTTAGAAATATCCTATACATCTTTAAATTTCCAAAAAAATTGAAGTTTCCTTGAGTTTTTTCTTTTTTAGTCCTTTTGAAGTTCCATTCCCACTTTCTTGTGGTTACAGTAGAAAATGGTTGGGGTATTTTGCACTTTTTAGTGTAGACATGCATGAATGTTCACACCTTTTCTTTTGAATGAGTGCAAATTATTTTTTCTTGGTTCTATCCCTCTTTCTCCTTAGAGAATTGGGTTGTTTGGATTCTTTGAGCATCATAGGGTCTCCTATGTTCTATGTGAAGTAATATGGATGGTGTTTGAGAATGTTTTTCCTTGAGATTGAGTCAAAAGTTGTGAAAAAATTTTAAATTGTTTTTCGATTCATTTTCTTTTCGTTGATTGTGAGTTTGATAAACCTTGAGTGTGGAAGATCCATATCATAATCAAGATATTTGTGCTCTTGGTTACCTCGTCTCTAAGGGACTTGGATTAAAAAAACTTCATTTCCTCCCATACCTAGTGTCTTGTTTAAGTCTAAGAAAAGTTTATTTGACAGTTTCTTCTCAAACCTTGCTTGCCATTTGGATAAGACAGTATATTGTTAGAAGGCATATTCATAAATATAGAGGCATACCAACCTTTTTGAGAGACTTTAATAGGTGTTATATGGTTTATTATACCATTACCCTAGTCTCCCTCAAAAGAACCCCCCAAAAAATTACTAGTTTCTTTGGGGTTTTCAGCTGCTTAGGCTTCCTATGTGCCATTCACACCTTTCCACAGTTAAAAGTATGGACATTCACTAGGAACCAGGTTTAAATCCACCCTTCCATTTGCATCTTTAATAAGGAAAATGAATGAAAACAATTCAATACCCTCATTATTTTTGGAGATTTAGGTTCATTAGGTTTAGTGGGGACTTGGGGTCTTTTTTGGATTTTCAAAATTCTCATTTTTAAGCCTTCAAAATCATCATTTAGTAGTTTTTTTAATGATGTCTTAAAAAACCCTAGGTGTTTAGTATTTCTTTTAGGTCTACTCTCATTGCATGTTTACTGGAGAAAAATAAGCTTTCTTTAAGTGATTTAGCATATTTCTATCATTCATTATAAGTTGTACTAGTTTACTTCTATTTGATCCCTTTGCAATTAGTCATGTGGAATATTTTGATCAAATCACCTACGTATCTGGACTGTGAAATCATGATACCTAAAGTTTTTTTATTCACTTCAAGGCCAATAAATTGCTTCAGTATCCCTAGATTTGTCATGGAGAATTTTCTCAAGGCTGAATTGATGTTACTCAACCCAGTAGCTGAACCACCGACGATGAGAAATTCATCCACATATAATATAATCAATAGTAAGAAACCTCCTTTTTATTGCATGTAGACATTGTAGTCAGAATTACACCTTTTGAACCTGTGTGACAGTAAATGGCATCCATTTTTGCATACCATGCCCTTAGGGCTTACTTGAGACCATACAATGATTTCCTTAGTATGCATATGAAGGAAGAGTATTCAGTGTACCCCTCAATTTGTCTCATGTAGATCTCTTCTCCAAGTCATCATGTAGGGAGGAACTCTTCACATCCATGTGATGTACCTTCCATTGTTTCAAAGTTGCAATGGCCAAAACCAGCCTTACAGAATCCATTCTTGCAACATGGATGAATGTTTCATTGTATTCCAACCCATGAACTTCTAAATACCCTTTTGCAACTAACCAAGATTTGTACTTGGTAGTAGATCCATCAGATGCAAGTTTTGTTTTGTATATCCATTTGCATTGGACCAAATTTCTCCTTGGAGGTAGAGAGACAAGATCCAATGTCTTATTTTTCTGCAGTGATTAATATTCCTCATCCATGGATTCCTGCCACCTTGGATCATGGAAAGTATCTTTGTAGGACTGTGGATATGACCCCACCATGATGTAGCTTCTCTCTGAGAGAAGTGGATCTATATGACATAGTGCAATGTTCTCATCTTGAAATTCATATATGGTTCTCCTTCTATCAAATGTATCCCAAACCATGTCCCCAACAACTTCAATGAATTTTTGATCCCACCTAGATCTAGGATTGGGAGCAATAGTTGGATATGGATCTTCTTGGTCTTCATACTCAACTTCAAGATCTAGTTCCTCTTGGTGCTCATCTTGTAATTTTGGATCTGAATCGTTAGAAGTGACATCATTCTGACCTTCTTCATGTGCAAATGGTTTAGGCAAACTAGACCTATCTTCCTCTTCAAATTGTTGCATATCTTTCAATGGATCTTCATTGAATATGAAACTTCTCTCTATGAAACATCTCCTGGTTGAAATCTCCATCAAATTGTAAGATTTTGCATCTTCTGCATATCCTTATAGAATGAATTTGCTAGTTTGGGGTAGAAGAGATTTTCTTTTTTCAAATGGGATTATGGCCCATTCCTTGGAGCAAAAAACCCTTAGATGTGAGACATCGGGATTATGTCCCATCAGTGATTCGAATGGAGTGAACCCAACCACTAAGTTGTGGAGTACCCTATTCTGGATGTACAAAGCACAGGTCACTTCTTTAGCCTAGAGACATCATGTGAAATAATCCTTGCTTCAAGCAGGCATGTAGCCATCTCTTTCAATGACCGGTTCTTCCTCTTAGCTACACCTTTTTGTTGTGGTGTATATGGGACTGAATGTTGCACTTGTATCCCTTCTGAAGGACAAAGTTATTGAAAATATCTTTTGATATACTCCCATCCATTGTCCGATATGGGTTCTTTAATATTATTCCCAAGTGTTTCTCAACTAAGTCCTTGAAAACTTTGAAAGTTTCAAACACCTCAGACTTCTACTTAAGAAAGTAGATCCAACAATGCATGGAGTAGTCATCTATGAAAGTAAGAAAGTATTTGGATCCACTAATAGATGATGTAGGAATTGGTCCCTAGACATCACTATGTATCAAATCAAGTGTGGACATATATCTTCTTTCCTTCCCAACATCATACATTCGATCTGGATTTTTCCCTACCAAGCAGCCTTTGCAGATTCCTTGAGAGGACTTGATGAGGGGAAATCCTTCAACCATTTCTTCATTGTAAAACTATTGGAGGCACTTGAAGTTCAGATGGCTGAATCTCTCATGCCAGAGTCTTCTTTTCTCATTAGCATGGGTCAATAGAGAACATGATGTGAGTAAGGAAAAAAGTGTGACAACTCATATGCCTTGGAGGCATGGTTTGCCACACCTTTAGCTATTAGCATCCCAATAGAAATATTTGAGATATCAACAGTGTCAAGTTGAAAAGAAAATCTCTTTGGTGAACCAGTGTGGGTCATTTGATAAACAAACAACAAATTTGTTACTACAGAGGGTACATATAGGACATTGTTGAAACTCCATACTCGAATTGAATTGTTACCTTCCCAACATCTGGGATTTGAGTATCATCTCCCATGTGAATGTTTGGACCATCGGTGAGATATAAATAAGAAAATGAATATTTGAAGGAAACCATGTGGTTGGACTCTACATAACCAATGAGGAAAGTTTGAGATTGTGTAAATGCAGCCTTCAGTGCATGTCATCTCTCATGATCATATGTCTTGCTTCCATAATTAGTCTTTGTTGTGCCTTATGGGAGGGAAATATGGTTCTACTTAAGAAGTTTTTCCATTTTATCTAAAGTTTTCTTCATAGATATATTCTTTGGATGGTTTTCTCTCTTGAAATAGGGACACTTGACCTTTTCAAACCTCTTCTGCTTATCCTTCATGGAACCTGAGCTCCATATGATGGATTAGGCTTCTCCTTTGGTTTAGTTTTTAAGATTTTTCTTGTTCTTGCCCTTCTGCTTCCCTTTAGAATTCGAATCCTTTGACTCCCCATCCAAAAGATCCTAATTCCTGGAGGATATCAAGGCTCCCATTTGGATCAATTTGTCTTGTTATTGTATGGATTCAATGAATGCTTCAAGTGAAGGAATTTGTTAGTTTGGAGTTGTCAGTTTCTCAAAGTGAAAGGTGGACACAAAAACTGAAAATTTAGGGCCAATATTACTTTAGTATGGATAGCACCAGTTGCTCATCCTTCTTGTTGTAACACCTCGGTTTTGACCCCATTTGCATTAAAAATGTATATCATGTAAATATTGTATTTAATCGTGGTGTGGAGCGAAATGAAAAAGCCCCACCATCGATTTAGTGTTTTATGTTTCGACGATTAAAAATCGTTGCCGATGGTATTTCATGCTAGCCAGGAACATTATAATTTTGGACATCAATAAATATGCAATTTAATTAAAATACCCGCAACCATCTATGTCAATGCAACATTAAAGAGATGGGGGCATGATTTCCTAAGGATAGCGGGGGAATATTCAAAACTTTGAGCCAATGGGGAAAATCTAAATGTCAAAGAGAGAACCCATAAAGCTGTCAACCACCCATTTTGTCTTCTTGTGCCAATCATTTACTTCTGCCAGAAATTGGTTGAGGTAGTTATTGCAGGGGAATGGGAAGAGTATGGGAAAAATAAAAATTGGGCAGAGCACCCATTTAAAAAAAATGCATTTTGACTCCTTGGGAAAGTAAAAAAACCCAAAAACGTCCGCCCATTCCAACATGCATGCATGTTTTCATTTTTTCCTCACCATTCTCCTTCACGTTGGGCTCTTGGAGGCAGCTGGAGCTTCCTGTGTGTTTCATTTCATGTTTTTGGTTGTTTATTTCATTTTCCCCATGGATGGGAGGTCGTTTTTGTAATTCCCATGGATTGGGTTGTCTTCCTCATGTTTTTTTGCCAGTTTCCTCATTTTCCATTCCCAAGAAATTCGTTTTTATGTTGTTGAGCGAATGGCCATCAAGGATTCACGATTTTGGGGTTCATAACAGTCGTTTTGGCTCATTAAATGCCTAGAATAGTTGTTAAGTTTGAATTGATCACCCAGGGCTCAATTTCTCCACTTTACCAATCCGTTTTTGGTTGAAAAACGTTTTTCCTCAACCCATAATTTTGCATCTTGCTGTGTGTGCATATTTTGCTCTGGTTTGAACAGGTTCAGAGTGGAATTGAGGAAGAATTATCTTGATAAACCTAGTGTGGAAAGGAACCCAAAAACCAGATCAAGAGGATTTGGAATTTCTTCTTTGCACACCTTGAATAGCATTGGAATGGAAGGCATAGCCTGAGGGACTGTGTAGCAGAGAAGGGGATGCTTCTTTGTGTTGGGTGTGTAGGTGTTGGGAAATCCAAGCTAGATCTTGTGTAGGTGTCCATAGTTCTGTGGTTGAACTCACTAGCTTAGCAATTCAACCATTCCACCTCTTTAGCATCCTGATAAACCCAAATGTAGTTTTGGTTTGGCTGGGTTTTGACATGTCTTTGGCTATGTGTGAGCCTGCTAGTGTTCCCTTATTCCTTATGGGAAAAATGCCAGCTTGGGGGTGGAAGTGCTGCTGAGAGATTGATGAGCACACTGGCCTATGGTTGGGTGGAATGTTGCAGTGACATAACTGGTTGCAGACAAGCTTCTTCCAAGATAAGTATCTCTTGTGTTAATCTCTGCATTTGTATTTACTTAATTAAATATGATGAACATGTTGAATGTATTGCAAGAATGTTTTTGCTTCTGCTGTAGATTACATTATGTATATGTGTATGTTTTATTTCCAATGCATTTTTTATTATGTTCATGGGGATTAGTTCCCCATTTAAATGTTAGCACCCAACGCCTTGGTCACGTCCTCTCAGGAGGGAGGGGACGTGACACTTGTCAATTCCACATTGTTTGTAATGCATGACCAAATACTTGAAGTTGGTGAAAAACTGTTGGATGGTTTCGAAACTGCTAGGTTGAGAGCAATTAATTCATTCCCCAAAATGTGGCCTCTCAGCTCATATTTATTTATAAATAGAGATTCAAACTTCAACTAAACCTCTCTTAGGGTTTTTAATCCATCAAGATGGAAGAAAAATTCCCTTGAGATATGAATATACATAAAACCAAAAAATTCATCCAATTTGTTTAGGTACTTTGATTTCTTTATAGCTTCTTGGGGTTCAACCTCCTTTCCCATTGTGACCCTAAACATACTATTTTTGTGCAATACTATATGCATATCAACCCTCCAATCCAGATAATTGAAAGGTGTCAGGATTCTTTGTGTTAAGGAAGTTGAATTCTCCATTTTGCAGCTGTAGCAACAACGCAATTCTACTGAATTCTTCTCAAAACCTGCATAAAAATCTCAAATCAAAGATAAAACAACTTTGTAGAGCTATGATACCATGTAAAAATATCGACCAAAGGAGATCATCAGGATGAATAATACCTTACAATGAAAAAATATGAAGGATGATGAATTGCAATGAAAAAAAGTGATAAAATTGCAGTGTGAAGTTATTTAGACAAGAAGCACAAATTTGACAACAATAACTAATAGCAATAATAATTAATCTATGTAAAAAAAATATTACAAAGGAGGAAATTCGAATTACTTTAGAGTGATTTGAATCCCTGACTGTGACTTGAGTAACTTAGGAAAAATCACCACTGAAAGACACAATAGTGCAACTCTGAACAACTGAAACAATCAACAATCAGTAAACTAACCCTGGTAGGTAAGCATGGGTGCCTTTGTCCTCAAATCATGCAAAGGAGGCACATTATCTAACTGAAGGTGGCCATCAGATACTGACTCCACTCTGGTGAGGGTGAATTGAATGTGGGACTCCCATAACTCAGAGTGGGATCCTAAAATATAGGGATTGGTCTCTGGAGCTCCTACACTCATGCATGCAGGCACATCAAGTGGCTAATGGGCCCCAAATAACTTTTCCATGGCACTATTGAAGTGGAAACATCATCCTACACAAGGAAACTAACAAAATACTATGGCATACAAGGGAGGACTATTCAATAATCCTAACAACACATGCCCTGAAGATCCCCTTCGTATCTACAAATTAGGCTTAGGGACAAAGATCATATCTACACTCCTCCCGAAATTTTGAGTATTTTGAGTATAAAGTCAACCTACTTCTATAGTGGTACTTGGGACCTCCCCTTGATACAAACTCCAAGACTGAACTCATATATTATTGTACTTACCTTGATATGGTTTCCCATCGTACCCTGCATCAAAATTAGTACCAATTTAAAAAGAGAGCAGGGTCATCCAACCTCAATTCAGACTTTGTGCTGACGTGGTAGATCAACATAAATATTATAATCTTTGTTTCCCACACCAAATGACAACCATGACATGTTGGTTGGGACATTAGTACATATCGGGTGGGGGGAGGGGGGTCGCAGGTTCAACGACACAGACCTTTGTGCCTTTGGAATATGTTATTTAATAGTTTATCTATATAGTTCAGTTTGTTTGGAATTTCATTAGTGAGTTGGCCTGACCCCAAGGGGGCAAATTTTTTGATCCCTAAGCCTCCTTGGGAATCTTAGAAGTTCCACATGGTTCCTTTTGATTGTCCCATGTGTGTATATTCAACTACCAACTGATCATACAAAATTTCCATGTGGCGATTGCTGGTTGGTCCACTTACTCATAAAAATACCACAACACCTACCCAGTCACTGTAAAGCCTGCCGCATGGCACCCTTTCAGTGGTGCCACATCACCTATATGGATTGTACAAATGCCACATCACTATTGAATATGTTGTTGATTGGTATACCACCTCATATACCTCTATACCTATACCTACCATGTGTCACTCGTACAACCTGCCACATTTCTACCATGTTAGTGCCATGTCATCATACGACTACCACGTGCCACTTCTGTATAGGGTCAAACAGGGTTCCATGTATGTCAAATCTCAGTGACACATGGTAGCTTCTTGTGCTTCCATGTTAGTATGATCATGTTACACTGATGTCATCTATGCCATGTCAACTGTATGGACACATCACATTGCACCCTAAAGACCTGCCATGTGGAACCCCTCACCTCTTTTTTCTTATTTTAACAAGACTTCAAAGTGCAATACCTTCCTCAGACGACATCTATTTGATGCAATTCAAACTCCATTGGAAATATTTTGCAGATCCCTATGCAATAATACTATTCTTATTAGAATTTGAGACTTTAAATTTTTGAGCATTCATAGATCCCCTTGGATCAGTGGACTTTAGAAATTTGAACAAGTCTTCTCTAAAGATAACTAGACGCTCGTGAAAATGGATAATATTTTGCAGAACCTCATAGGAACAAATCAGATCTCAATGATGGATAGTTATTCAATTTATAATCAAGTGGCTATGCACATAGAAGACTAAGAAAAAACTTCATTTACAACTCCCTAAGGAACATTAATGTACCATAATATGTCATTTGGATTGATGAATGTGGGGACTACTTTCCAAAGAGCTATGGATATAGTTTTTGTTGATGAAAGTGATAATTTTATTTCCATTTACCTTAATGACTTGGAAATTTATTCTAAGACATATCAAGATCACTTGAAACATATTAAGAGAACCTTTCAAAAATGTACAAAGTATAGATTGTCTTTAAATCCCAAGAAGTCCAATTTTTCTATAACATAAGGGAAGCTATTGGGAAACATTGTTTCAAAGTATGGGGTAGGCATAGATCTATACATAGTTTATACTATTAAATTTATTAATATTCTGAGAAATAAAAAATCTATTCAATCATTCCTGGGTAAGTCCATAAAAAATTAATTAATAATAAAAAATTATTTATTAATTAATTAATAAAAAATTTATTAATTTTCTCAAGAGGTTTCTGCCAAATTTTGTTGAAATAGTTAGAGAGATTACTAATATCTTGAAGAAGGGAAATGACATCAAGTGGACAATATAAGCTAGATATTATTTTCTGAAACTAAGAAGTATCTTGGTGAAGTTTATGGATTAATAAGTCCATATTATAAGAAATATTTTCAGGTTTTTTCATTTTCCTTAGAGCACACAATAATAGTATAATTTTGCAGAAAAATGCAAATAGTTTTGAGAACCTCATAGCTTTATTTAGTAAGGATTTGAAAGATGTTGAATTGAAGTAATTTTTTTTAGAGAAACATGCTTATACTTTGGTTAAAGTAGTAAAGGATTTTGAGGATTATGTACTTCATTCCAAGATAGTTGCATATGTTTCTACTAGTACTATGAAAGAGATTCTCTGTCAGCGATTGAGTGATGGAAGAATAAGGGGTAATTGGATTGCACATATTCAATATTATGACCTAGAAATTAAGCCTATAGAAGTAGTTAAGGGCCAAGAATTAGCCCAGTTATGTGCTGAATCAAATGATTCATCCTTGGGAGTTAATCTCATCCAACATTCAAATTTGCAAATTCAGGAAAATCCCAAGGGGAAGAATCCACATGAACCTTTTTCATTGGATCATGTAGGAAATAATACAGAAGAATCTTTTATATAGGTAAAGGAGAAATTCATTGCTTCACAATATATAAGGATATAGTTTTCTATTTGCAAAATCTACAGTGTCCCAATGGTCTTAGTAAAACCAAGGAGAGATCTCTAAAGTAATATGTTGTCAAATATTGTTTATATGAGGAGAATTTATATTGGAAGAACCTTTCTTCATTGTGTTGAATTGTGTTGTATAAATTAAATAGAGGGTAGTATTGATGAATATCACAAATGGATTTGTGGTGCACATCATGCATGGAGAGCCACTGCATACAAATTTTTGAGAGCTAGTTTTTATTGGAATAACCTATTTTTAGAAGTGAATGGAAGAGTAAGATGTTTTGTAGAGTGTAAATTGTTCATATGAAAGAATACACTATCCTCTTTACCACTTAAAACCATAAGGGTTGAAGCACCTTTCTACCACCTAGGGCTAGATTTTATTGGATATATCCATCTTGCATCTAGTGCACCACATCGATGGTTTTTTAAAGTAAAAAATTACTATACAAAATGGGTGGAAGCTAAACCAACTTGAAATGCAACTGAAACAATCATTATAAAGTTCCTGGAAGAAAATATTCTAGTAAGGTTTGGTTTCCCTAGGAAAATAATCATAGATAATTCTAAGGCTTTTAATTCTATATCAATGATTGATCTTTGTTAGAAGTATAACATTGTGTTGGGTCACTCTACAACATATTATCCTCAAGGAATTGGTCTTGCTGAATAATCTAATAAGAATTTGATGAGGATTATTAGTAATACTTTGGATGAAAACAAGAGGTATTGGAATTCTCACTTGAATTTTGCACTAAGGGTTGGTATAACTTCTATAAAGAAGTCCACTGGAATGTCACCTTTTCATAATTTATGGCGTTGATGTTGTATTTTCGATTTAGTTGGGGTTTCCATTTATGAATTTGTTATAGGCAATTAATGATGAACCAAATGATTTGCAGAGGCATATAAATCAGTTGATTGAGGTTCAACAATCTAGGGAGCAAGTTTCAGAAATGTTTCTCATTTCCAAAGAAAAATTGAAGAGCTTATTTAATAGAAAAGAAAAATAGAGGATTTTTATTCCAGGAGATTTGGTTCTTAGAGTTGGAATCATGGTAGGTTTTGCGATCATATGGAAACAGATCAGAGTGTGATATGGTTGTCATTGATGGAAACACATAATTCCAAGCATATGATCTAGATAAGAAAAGGACTCAGAAGAATCCATGGTTTGTGAACCTTAGTAAATCCGTAAAGTTTGAAAGAAAATCTGATGAATAGATTTTACGGTCAGGAGTGAACCAGTAAATAAATCAACAGTTTAGAAGAAAAGCGGAAGATAGAAAGTGGAATACTAAATGTGAAAGATGAGAAATAAAAGTCTAAAGTTATGCAGGTTTCCACAACCCAGAGTCTGCTAGCGGAATGCAGAAGGCAGAAAGAAGAAGGCGTAAAGCAGAATGCGGAAGATGAGAAATCAAATTCTAAAGTATTATGGGTTTTCATGACCTAGAGTCCACCAGTGGAAGGAAGAATGCGAAATATGAGAAATAAAAGTCTAATGTAATATGGGGTTCCGAGGCCCGGTGTCTTCTAGTGGAATGCGGAAGGCGAAAATCGGAAGACGAAATGCGGAAAGCAGAAATTGTGGAAGTTGTTTAAACATTGTTTTGAAAACCTGGGATCCATACTCCGCATCTGATCTAAGATCGATGATTAGGAAATGGTGCACATGAAATTAACGACGTGGAAGAATTCATTCGGAAAAGGATGTGCGGAAGCAAGTGTTTGATTTTAGATCAACGGTTAGTAGAGAGGTTGCACGAAATCAACGACACAGAAGAAGTCATGTGGAAAAGGATATGCGGAAGCAGGTGTTTGATTTCAGGTCAACGACCAGTAGAGAGGTTGCGTGAAATCGACGACGTGAAAGAAGTCACGTAAAAAGAATCACGAGAAAACATAACTGTAGAAACTCGGATTTGTCAGAAGAAGTCAAAATTGTGAAGATGTGTTGCAGAAACCTATGATTGCACATCGATTGGAATCCTTGTCAATTATAAGGCATACAACGGTTTGATCAATTATGAAGATGAACAGTCAGACATATGAACAAGTGATTGATAAGTATAAGAGGATGCATGTGAAGAGTCGTAGGTGCGCTCTTTGCAGGAAGAGAGCTGGTGCATGGATCGTCGTCAAAGTGGGGATTGCAGAATGAAAAAGGAATCTGAGTTCTTTAAAGAATATCCAGAACAAAGACAATGAGGGGAACCAAGGTGCATAAGAAAATCTAGAAGTAGAACAAAACAGAGTTGGTATGCATTGTTAAATCTGTTTTTCTACATATTGTAGTGAACATGTTTAACTCTAAGGAAAAAGGGTGGTAGGGTGGTGCTAGGAAAAACATGTTGTCTTCTTTGTACAAGTTGGAGCATGTACAAGTGTAAGTTGCTGCTTCCACCCAGTTGTAACTGGAGAATGTTATTTTAGTGGGTGCTAGAAAAACATGAGGGTTGGTGATCTCCACTAGAAGGAATATGTAAACAGAGCTTGCAACCTCATTTGAGTAGGTGCTCAAATAAAGATGAATATTTGTCTCTCTATCATGTGTGTGTGTGATTGATGATCATCATTCCTTCTATTATAATTGCTGCATTATCATAACTATAAATCGGTAATAAGGAATAATGTTTTAAATGTTGAAAATGGTTTAAGCTTTAGAAATAACTGATTCACCGCCCCCTCTCAGTTATTTGAATAATATCAACACTTAGGTGGGATGCATGTAGAGAATATCATACTAAACATTGGAAATTTGATCATTTGTTGTTAAAGTTATTTCAAGTAGTTGAGCAGGTTGGACTTTCTTTTCATCTAAAGGATTTGGGTGGACATATTTTCAATATGCATGCAAATGGGCCTTACCTGGTGTTATAACTAGATTTTGTTTTTTGTTTTAAACTATATGCTTTATTTTCAAAACATGTTTTTTCTTATTTCTTTTAAGATTTTGAGCTTGGTTTTTGAGGTATTATAATAGTGAGCATATTTTTATTTTTGATTTCATAATATTCCTTTTAAATTGACTTTATTTAGTTGTATTTATAGTTTTAATGGGCTTATTAGGTGTTTATATTTCTGAAAGGTTGAAAAGAGATATCATAAGGTTTAATCAAAGTTTGATTACATAATTTAACCCTTTGTATTTAAGCCTTTTTGTCAAAAAAAAAAATCAGAGATTCCTGTCGCGCAAAGGCATAAATCATGAACTAGAGCGCTACAAGAAAGTCACGGACTTTAAAAAAATCGTAACTTTGCTTATGATCTTTCAAAATTGCAAATGATGTGAGTTATCACATTTGTAAAAGGAGAATGATACATGTATAAGATTTACTAATCATTTTGACAAGGGTTCAAGTTAAGACAAGGATGATTCAAGCAAATTGCAGCTGTTCGGAATTTGGAAAATGGAGATCCTTTAAATAGTAATGATAGTCCACGATGGGAGTGATTCGAAGCTAGTTATGAATTCCTTGGATGTATGAGAGCTTACAGAGATCGTGTTGATACCTGGCAGTTCGTGGTTGGAAGAGATTGTGAGGAAGGTGGTTACAGGTTTAGGGTTTGCAAAGTTAATGACTGGCGTAGTCATGGAAATTGAAGGCAGAGCTACAGAGGTTACTGGACACCTGGGAAGACAAGATAGCGTATTTTCAGCAGCTGAAACCATTATTACGACAGGTATGCAACCGATTGTTGAGATCATTTACAAATTTGGGTTTGCATTAACAGAAGATTAGTTCATGGGTGTTGATTAAGAAATTGCAAGCTTGGGAACCCAATTTTTCTCAATTGTTAGTTCATTCTGTCAGTGGAATGTTTTTCAAAATACCTATCAACTGTTTTAGAAAAATTTCATATCTAGGGTTCTCAGCCTCTAGTCTACTGTTGAAATAAGATAATTTTAAAATAGTTTTGACTATTTTCTGAAGGAGAAACAATTAGGGTTTAGTACAGAAATGAAGAGAAGTGGCAAGAAAAACAGGGCTGAGCCTTCAGACATGACATGGGCTAAAACCTTTCTTGACTCTGCAAAATTGTTTCAAGAAGCAGGCTGGTTTAAATATTTTGAAAAAATTGATGGTTATCATTTAGAAGTTTCTTATGGATTCGGTCAAGGATTAGAGAAAGACACAGTCATGTTTAATACCCTAAAAATTGAATTAACTAGAGAATTGATAGCAGAAGCTACTTGCATAGCTGATGAGGGTGAGTTTTGGTTCAAGAAAGTGCCTTTTGCTTTTAATTCATAGAATTTCTTGTTGCCTAATGTTGTAGTAGATTGGGGTAAGGGGGTTCATATACAGAAGTTCAAGCCTGAATGGAGAGAGCCAATTAAGATTTTGTAGACTTATATAACATGTGAGGGAAGATATGCCTCTGTTTTTAAATATCACATTAGGTTTCTACAGCACTTAAGACATGAGTCAAAGATGAATCTTCCCTTTTTCTTCTTAAAAAGCTTGCAGAAGATGTCAAGCAGGATAAGGGAGCATCAGGATCATAATAAACAATCCATTTTCCATCATGGATTGATAAAATTGATTATCAGTACTGTGCTCCAGAAGAAAGGAAAGACTTGGGATTACTTTTTGATTTGGTCAGGGTTTCAAAGCGAGGAGCAAGACCAGCCAAAAAGTAGACAGATGAACAAATCACATAGTGTTGTTAAAAAATTAAAGAAAGAAGTCATTATTGAAGTAGAAGAAGAGACTACTCAAGTGGAGTCTTCAACACAGAAACTTGAAGAGCCTGTAGGTGGACATCAAAAGAAGATTGGTGAAAATGATCAGTTGAAATTTCAAGTGCAGAATTTAGAAGATGTAGCAGAAATCAATGAAGATGACATAGAAAATACCTTTGATGAAAATACAAACCAGGAAGAAGGTAAATGTGTTGTAGAACAATAACAAACTCCTACATATGTACATGAAGAAAGAAGGGAAATCCTAGTTCTTGTTAAATTAAGGGTTGACAATACACAGAGCTCAAAAGAAGGGTTTGAAGAAAAGCTGGTCATGAAAGGAGTTAAAAGAGAAGTTGTTCAGCTTGCAACTATAAAAAATCAAGGTAAATATTTGAGTATGTTGGGAGAAGTAGGAGAAGGATGAAGACCTAAAACCAGAACTAAGAACAAGTTGAGGTTAAACATGAATTTTTTTTTAAATCCCAAGCTAGTTCAAGAAAAAATTACAATATCAGAAGTTTCCTCTTCTCAAGAAGATTTCGAAGAGGATGAAAGTTTGAATGCTAAAAAGGTAAAGACTAATAAACATGATTCTTTGATTGTTGATTCTTCTCTAGTAAAAAAACAAAGTTCCAGAACAACTAGAAGATATTGGAAAAAAGGAAAGTATTAGCCCTCAACAAGTTTATACTAGGAAATATCATTTAGTGATGTTAGAATCATGTACAGGAAAAGGGAAAGTTGCAAAGTCATCAATCCAGTGCAATTTTGAAGGTGTTAAATCTCCAGATGTTCCTCTGGTGACAGAGGTTTTCAAGTATGAATAGGATGAAGAGGAAATTTTTAAGAAGTTGAATGTCCCTTGCTTATTAGAGGGAACTTCTTCATTCCAAGAAGGGAAATGTATAGATTCTGAGAATGAAAATCTTCAGAAAAGTGTCAAGCAGTACAAATACCAAATAGACTTTCTGCATGAAACAAATGAAGGATTGGTAGTGGAAAATAAAAGATTAAGAGAAGATATTGAGGAGATTAACAACCATTATCAAGAATTGATTGTGGTTTCGAAGGAATCATTGAAGAGAAAAAGGCAGACAAAAAACTCATGTGCAGAACTGAAGAAGACTATCCAAGAAGTAACTCAGCAAAATCAAGAATTATCAAAGAGAGTTGAAGACCTATAAGCTAAGCAACAGAGAACCAGAAGGAAGACTCAAGCTTCAGAGGGAATAACACTTTTGGATGAAGCTGCCAAAGATATTTAAAAAGGCTATTGATGATAGGTGTCTTTTAGTTAAGTTTTGTAAACATGTTAGTTTGTTTTGGAAAACTTTTACCTTACTAGTGTTTCGATAGTCTGACCTAGCAGGTAGTTATTTAGTTAGATAACTATTTTCTGGATGTAACCAAGATAAAAGCAAGAAGTTAGAATGAGTAAGGGTTCGAATTTTTGTACAAGGGGAGGCTTCCAAGATACTATATACAGAGCTAAGTTCAGAAACTCTTATGTATTCTTTATGACTGATTATGATATATATGCAAACTATAAGCCCATATTATTCTATTTGTTGGTTTCATTTATGATTGGTGTAGTCACTCAGTTGACAAATTCATTTCTTGTTTGATGTTATTATTCATGGAATGCTTGTGAACTGTGGGTGAAACTGAGCATTGTGCTTATGTTGTTTCCAGTTTATATTTCATATATTATACATCTCAATCCTTCACTGTTACATGATTTAGTGTTGTTCTTAGCCTGATGAGATTTTACCCTCTTGTTAACAAAGTGTAAAACCAAAACCCTAAAAACCTATTTTACTTAGTTTTATTTTATGAGATTGCGTTGGCTTGTTCTTTAGTAGTCTGGGAACAATTTATGGCACTAACACATGGAACATTATATTTAATACTAAAAGAGGCACACATTATTTTTTTTGAAAATTTTGATGTTGTTTGAAGTTTTTCAGTTAAATTTTTTAAGAGTTTTATAGATAGTCAATTTTTTCAAGAGGTGTGTATAAAGTGTAAAGTGCATGATAGACTCCATTTCCCAACTAGAGGAAATTGATCTGCATTTTCTTAGTTCTAAGAAGGGAATCACTACCCCATGTGGATTCAACTATTGGAACACAATATTTTTGAGGCCCTTAAGTGTAATTGAAAAATAAATTTTACCTAAGTGCAAGGGTCTGAATATATGGAGAGGGAAGTGGTCACACGAGAAATAACATTCATACTAGCAAACTACTTTTAGAACAAGTCATAAGACTAAGAATGAACGGCTTAAGTGCCTACAAACTACGAAGGGTGTGGGTAATTTTATTACTATGGATAGGGAATTGTTTAAGACAAATTTTGAATGTCTATTTTATCGAGGTCTTCCCTCTTGGTGGGGTGAAAATGATTCTTTAAGCAAGCAAATAAGCAAGTGAACTGGTTAGTATAGAATACTAACTGAATTGTCGAGTGTATTTCATAAAGGTATCCACAATAATAGGGAATGCAATCTATTTTTATATTTTTCCTCTAACTGATTTGGTCGACATTTATCATGTAAAATTGTATATATGCTAGAAGTTTTGGAGAAGGAGGGTTCAAAGAGTTAGAGTTGAAGGAAATTTTATTCTATCATTTCTACACTTCAAGTCAGTAATGCCAATTCTTAAGAAGAATTTACCATTTACATGTATTAGTCTACAAATATCACATGTTTATGTGCCTTTTTTGTTTCCACAACCTAGTTCTATCTCATGTTCAAGAATAATTTTGTGTATAAAAGATTCATCTTTGCATTTCATAAATTAATTTCTATCGTGGAGAGAGAATTTTAAATGATAATGTTTCAATTTTGAGCATTTCATGAAGAATATGTGGTTTCTATTAATCTATGTCCTACAATCTAACATTTGAATTTGTTTTACTCATTTATTAGAAAGAAACAATGAACTTCTTGTTTCCTACTGATTTGGTTGTGAAGAGGATATCAATTGATTTAATATTGAAAATTTTGTGTCAGCTTTGGTTGTGTCATCCAATATGCATTTATGATTCTATATATTGTTAAGCTTGTTACATTTGGCGAATACCTTAACAACCTCTCATTGACTCCTTTAAATTATAACACCTTCCATTTATTTTATCCAAAATCTCTGGTGCATTAAACGGTTCCCTTATAAAGTTTGAAAATTTAGTTTTTGAGTCAAGCCTATGAGTTAATGCTTAGAACCTATCTTGAGAGAGTTTTCTTCTCCTTTTAAAAGAACATTTTAAACATTTTTTATTAAAGGTTTAGTCCAACTACTTGATTTTTTCAGCTAGTTTGTTTCTTAACGATTATTGATAAATGCCTTGGCATAGTTACCTAAGCTACAAACATCTTAAGGAACAACAGATCCAATAAACATAGATTCAAATGAGACAACTAGTCAATGGAATACAAATGACTATATATGAACTTAAACAAACTAGATTAAGATTTACTAGCAACTTTGTAATAATAAAACATGAGAAATGTCCCTAGAAGGAATGGATGCCAACTCATTCTCATTTCAACACATAGATGTTGCACTTGGTTAGATTGAAGTTTCTTATAGACTAGTCTTAAAAAACATATAATTCTCTAAGGCTTTCATGCCTATTTATAAGTAATATACCTACCCATGCTTTATTATCTTTTACATATTGGATTGCTCGATTTTTCCTTGTAAATTTCTTTAAGCAAAAGTACATTTGGTATTTTAATCTCTCATATTTTCTTTACACTTCATTTTGAAACACCTAACAAATGAATAGAAACTTGTTATTTATAACAAACATCCATTCCTTGCTCTATTGTTCTTTTAATAGTTGGTACTAGTTCTATAGGTGCAATGACCATTGCACTCACACTTTGTAATGATGTCATTGTGTTGAGTAGTCCCATTGACCTATATTTTGTCATTTGTTGGAAATAAATAAACTTACCTTATTTTATCTAGATGGTAGTTTCAATTCTCAAATTTGATATGAAAATATGCTATAAAATAATCTTTATTATTGTTCTTAAGGTCATATTGTACCAATTTTAATATTATATAACATATTTATAGCAGTAAAATGTACCATTGCGATGACATGAATTTAGTAGGTAATCAATCATATTTGAACAACACAATTAGACACGAGAGGTTGATAATATATAGACAATAAAATTGATATATGATTATTGTTTAGAATCATATTTAGATTAAATAATTTCTACAATTGTAGAAAGTAAAATTAATATTTCATATAACTCATACTAGAAGAATCCAATGCTAAATTTTGCTACACTACAAAATTTTCAAACTAAATTATTATTGATACTCAATACAATCTTCATTGTAATATTAGGAGTTTTTATGTTTGTTTTTCATGTTAAAAGATATGCAAAACAAACTAGCAACATTATAAGAGAAATATCGACATTGCACTTGGTCAATGTTTACCTTGTATATTATTAAGTTAAAATAATTGATTGTGGAACGTGTTGCATGGGCTGCATGCTCAAACATCTTTGTAAAACTACATTAGAACCCATGCTAATAAGTTATTGAAATTTCTCATTAAACAATTTACTGAAGTTCTAATAATTAAACATGGACACTTGATTATGCTATGGTCAAGCTTAATTCTAGGTCTAGTTAGCTTATTTACGAAAAAATCAATATTATTACATGTATACATAATTTGGAATTTTCAGTAAGGATATTGAAGCTATTGTTGGTTTTTTTCATGGTCCCATCCACCAATATAACAAATATAGGGGGACATGATCGATTTATGGGTTTCTAAATATCACCCTAGGGGTATAATATGAAATTCATAAACATTTAAATGCATGTATAGATACACAAATATAAACACAATGGAAATAAATTTACATGCACACCACTCATATACAAAATATTCATGACAAACACAATGTGAAACTATTGCACATTCAAATAATAATAAATTAACAAGTAAACGCTTATCTTTTTAATAAAATTACCCCATGAAATGTCAATGGAAGAGAAATGTTCCACTCGACCAAAGGCACCATGTCCAACGCTTTATCTATATACTAAGAGGACACCTTTGAGCTAGGCTATGTATCCCCTAAGGAGGAACTAGTTTCACTCACAACCACACATAGTCACATTCTCAGGTCAAGCCAATGTAGTAAGTTTATTAAGCATACAAAGAGATGAAGAAGGAAAATGCTAAGCCAATGTTCTCAAACAAAAATAAACATGCATATCAATTATGTTCAACCTTCCTTGGAACCCACATTATCTACCACACCCAACACAAGGAATGTCCCCTTCTCTACTACACATTCCCCCAACTACCTCTTTCCTTCAGTTCTAATCAAGATGGGCATATAAAGGTCAAAGTTGTTTATCCTTCAGATATTTCTTTCTTTCATTGGATTTATCAAGCAATTCAAACCTTGGGTTTCTGTTTAACTTCAAATTCCTCCTAATTTTTTTATTCCTAGCCACACTTTTTTTAGCCTCGAAATTCAATTTCTAGGCTCCCAAATCTGGGCTTTTCCATAGGTATTTGGGACTTTAACACTCAAATTTTCCCCAGGGTTGATATTTATGGATCCCCCACTATAATTCACAAACCATATGAATTTTTGGTCATTTTGACACTTTAAAACGTGGTTTCTCCATTGGTTATGATTTCAGTTCTTTTCACTATTGAAAATGCATAACTTGTTGAAAATTTCTAAGTTCTATTTCCCAACAATGGAATGGGAAAGAAGGAAAATGAATCCCCGTGAACGAAATTGACTTCTAGGTATAGAAACTAATTCCATACTCAAACATACAATTTTTTAGGTTTAGCCCATGCTCTATTAAATTCATGAGCTGATTTCTAAGCAATCGTCTTACAACAGAATTAAAGATCAGTAAGGAAGTCAACTTGGGTGGTTATTTACCATTTATGGAAAATGGGTTCTCAAGATGAGACTTGGAAACAAATTATTTAATTCCACACACCCCTATCCTCTCCCTAGTGGATAAACACAACCCCTCATTTTAGTTTCCTCCATAGCCAGCTCTTAGACTTCTATTTGCATTATAAATATTTACATTGTTTTTACATTTTTCCATGGATGACTAATACATGTACACAAAATATAAAATACACGAAATTCTAAGCCGATCATTCACTAGCATGGACTTGGATTTGATATCCACACTAGGAATCATACATTGCATATTTACAATATTTACATTTTAAGCCAATACATTCCATGGGTCAAAATGGGGGTATTACAAGATTCTTGATAGCTTGTCACTATTAGTACATGGATACCTTATACTTGGTATTTTTTATTATACATGATTATAACTCTAATTATTTTGTTTATCAATAGGATTTTTGTTGCAATCCATTTCTGGAACTCAAAGAGTCCTTAAGAGACCAAAATAAGCATACATTAGTTGATATCAAGGATGTTGAGGTCCCATAATTGTGGGGAGAAAGTTGGCTAAAGTCAAAATATCTTGGTTTGGTGAACTCAGTTAAACAAGAGTAAGATGGTTTTAAATAGATGTCTACTTCTATTAACATTAGTCTTTGAGGGAAGGAGAATAAATTAGTATGGGATAAATTCCACTAGGTGGTCTCTATATACCCAAGTTGGTGTAATACCCCAGTTTTGACCCCATGGTATTAAGATTGTACATGATGTATATATTGTATTGAGATCATGGCGAGGAGCTCAAGGCCAAGGCCCTGCCATTGAATTGATGTTCTGAGGATAGGTGATCAAGGTTGATACCTATGGTTTTGGTGACGAGTCAGACACTGTATATATTTGATATATCATGTAGATGTACAAATTAATATAATACCACAGCTAGCTATTGGATTGCAAACGTGAAAGAGATGGGGGCATGATTCTACAAGGGACAGGGTAGGGAGTTACTCAAACCCCTTGAGCCAATAGGGTGTGGCCATATGTCAATGGGGAAACCCATGAAGCCCTCAACTACCTTTTGTTCTCTATCCTCGATCATTAATTTCTTCTAGAAGTTGGATGAGGCAGTTAATTCCTTGGGTAGAGCAAGGCATGGAAGTATGATGGCTTGACTGAGCAAGCCTATAAGTCTGCAGTTTGGGGAACTCATATTCTTGCTTCTGCAGTAAGTAAACCCACATGAATGCATGCCTAGAATGTAAACCCGGTCGTGATCTGAACATTGTGGTTCAATGTGATTTATCCTATTATTTTGATCATCCAGGATTCATTATTCACTCACATATTGTGCATTCATGATTGATTCAGGAGCGGTTCACTGTGGTGCAATGGGAGTCTGTATTATCCACTATTTGGAGTGGTGGAAGTGTGGTTCCGCGGTGTGTGTCTGTGTGACATTGTGATATGCGCGTAAACCCTGTATTTCTCTGTGTGACAGAGTGTGTGCAAACCTATTTTCCGTGTTACAATGTTCTGAGCTAGCAGGGTGTTGCTATGCATTTTTGCAAGTACTCTCCCTTGCTGAACCTTGGTTGTGGGATTATTGTGTTATCCTGAACCATAGAGGGGCATGAGACCCTGTTTTCTTTGTGCTATAGAGAGAATCCCATGTGGCTATGCTTTCTTGGGGATTGCTGTGATGTGCATCCCTATTTTGGTCTGAAGACCAAGGAGTGGAAGAGGCCTAGAATTGGATGATAAACCTAGTGAAGGGAGGAACCTCAAAGACAGATCAAGAGGGGGTTGGTAAATCCTTTCTGCACACCCAGAAGAGCATTAGAAGGGAAGGTATGTCCTAAAGGACTATGTAGTAGTGAAGGGAATACTTCCTTGTGATGGGTGGTGCAAATATTGAGGAGGCCAAGCCAGATCTAGTGTAGGTATCCATAGCTATGTGGTTGATATCACTAGCTTAGCAATTCTACCTTTCCCCTGCATTAGCAGCATGTGAAACCCAATTGTACGCTGGCTTGGCTGGACATCCTGTGAAACCCAACTGTGTGTTGGCCTGAATGTGTGTGATATGATATGACTGTGCATGATATGACCTGGTTATGTGAGTGTTGGTGTGGATGAGAAGCCCTGATAAACCTAGTGGTATTTGGCTTGTTTCCTTGGATAGTCTGAGAAACCCAACCATAGGTTGGTTTGACTGTGTTTTGATGTGTGTTGGTTGTGTGTAAGCCTGTTGTTCCCTAGTTCCTTGTGGAAATCATGCCCAACTCGGGGGTGGCAGTGTGTTGAGAGATTAATGAATATACTAGCCTATGGTTGGGTGGGAAATTGCAGTCACCTATCTAGTTGTAGGACAACTCCATAATCAAAATAAGTATTCTCTGTTATGAATGAAGTAGGTTTCACTATTGCATAGGAATCTTTGTTATGCTTGTTTAATCCATGTATTTGTCTATGTATCACTATGTTCATGTTGAATGCTAGAAGATGACCAAGTAGAGGTTTACTTGTGTATATCTCCTTGCATTTTACTTATGTATTTCTATGTATGTTCAATTCATTTTGATCAATTCCTTGGAGGTTAGAAAAGGATAGTTAAAGATTCAGTTTGTAGCTGATTTAAATGTTTTTGCACCCCAAGATCCGCAGCGGAAGGAGGAATGGGGGAGGTGGGAGAAGAGGTTTAGTTGAAGCAGAATCTGGGATTTTCGACTTTCGAGATTTGCCTGCAGAAGGCGGAAGGTGGAAATCTGGGGAAAAGAAAAGGAAGAAAGTGTGTTTTCCATACCCCAAGATCCACTTGCAGAAGGCAAAAGAAAGGAGGTGGAAAATCGAAAAGGTTAAGTAATGAGTTATTCTTCCGATTCTCGAGTTCCGTAGTGGAAGGCAGAAAGAAGAAATGAAGTAAGTCGTAGGGTTAAGAGATCATTCCATGGGTTTTCCAATTTCCAAGTTTTGCAGCAAAAGCTGGAGGGCGGAAGACAGAAAGTGGATGGAATAACACCGTTGAAAGTTGGTTATCCTATTCTTGAGTTCCATAGCAGAAGACATAAAGGTGAAAGGCAGAAGGTGGAATCTGGTTAAAGGATTCTGTCGTTTGTTCAAGGACCGATTCCTGAATTTTGAGACGAAGGCACAAAGTAGGAGTGTAGAAGGAGGAATATTGGTTGAACATATCCGACGAATGTTAAAGTTCTGATTTTCAAGTTCCGAGGTTGGAATGATGGAAAGCGAAAGTGCAGAATGTGGAAGGTGGAAGAGTGGCCAAATATCTCCATCGCACATGGTGTTCTGATTTCTGACTTGCACAGCAGAAGGCAAAAAGCAGAAGTGTGGAAGGAACATGTTCAGTGTGGAAGAAGGTTTTCTATGCACAGAATGGATCTGTTAATGGTGGAAAGACTATTATGGTGATGTACAGGGGTTCTTAAGCCTGAGAATGAAGGTGGAAAAGTGTTTTAATGTCCATGCCTTGAGTTTGAAAGGAGAACACATGTTCTTGAGGAATTTTTTTAATAATCCACATTGTGGGGTATGGGGACGTGACATTATGGAATCAGAGAAAAGGTTGCATCACTAGGGCCTAAATGGGCCAAGTTGAACCATTAAAATGAGATACGAACACATAGTTTGTGGTTTAACAGAGTTGTTGGTTGTAACATTGGTATAAATGGGCCAAGGCACTTAGTTATAGAAAGAGTGTTATTTAACATAATTGCTAAACTTAGCCAACCCAACAAAATACCCTTGACAACGCTTAATAAAGAGGTGGACTTCAAATCGATGATGAAGTCGATTGTATAAAGGATTTCACGCATAACAACTGCTAATAACACACTTTCTAGTTAGCCAACGAAATGGACTATCAACCTTTGGATGGGAACCAATGGTGGACTTCAAATAAATCAAGGTGGATTTCATAAAGCATCGCACTCGTGAAGGTTTTCTTTGTCCGGGCTAGTTCACCCAGTGAAATTGCTGTCGACCGTTGATCTATTTGCGGATCAACCTCGTTCGTTGATCATAATCTCCTTTGGGGTGCCTAAGTTTCTAATTTGGCAACTCAGAGGCCTTTATCCATCTCGTTCTTTCATTGAAAAAATGCACCTTGATCGTAGATATGGGTTCTACCATGATATTGACCATTCATTCCTACAATAAATAGTTGGTAAGTGATTTTTGAATTTATGAGATTGTCTAAAAATGGCGTATGTTAACACGTTTTGCAAAGTCACAGTGCATATTGAAAAGTTGGTATTGGTCTGACCAAGAAGATTAGTGCCAAGAAGATTAAAACCATGGATGATGCATATGATCCCTGTGGACATGGGGAAGATGCTATGGGGGAAAATCCAAGAGATCCACAAGAGAACAGAGAGCCACTTCAATGCTGGAGATGTGGAGGACCCCATCTATGCAGGAGTTGTCCACATGGGGAAGGGTATGTAAGGCCAACTTACAATATCCAAGAAGTTGAAACATAAGTTGATGAGAGGAGAACCAAGAGATTTCCCCAGATGTTGCATCTAGCATAAGGATCATGAGGGTGGAGTTGCAGAGTTGTAGAGAAGAAAACAAAAGGATGATGAAGGCTCTAGAAGAGAAAAACCAATTGACTACAACCATGCTACAGAGTTCGACATACCTCCAAAGGCAGATAAAATCCAGGCATCATATAACAAAGATAGAAGGGAGTAGGAGAAATTCCCACAAGAAGAATGTGAATCTTGACCCAAAGAAGAAAGGTTTCAAACCTTCTCACCTCCTAAATCAGCAAAGGAAGACATCACAAGCTGTGATTAAGCTAGCCATAGTTATGAGGGAAAAGCCAAGGAACCCACTCAAGTGTTGGGTATGTGGAGGAGACCATATGATTAAGTACTGTCCACATTGGAGTAGGAATGAAGGTCAAGTCCCCAGCACCCAAGGAGCTGAAATTGTGGGTCAGGAAGTAGGAGCCATTCCTAAAATTGTGTAGTGTTAGAAGATCACTAGGAAGATCATCAAGCACCTGTGGTGGAAATTGAGGGTGAGATTGCTGAGTAGACTGTTTATGTTTTGATTGAACCTAGATCCACTCACAACTATATCACCCCTAGACTTGTTGAGATGTGCACTTTGAATAAATCCAAGCATGGAAAATCATGGTTAGTCCAACTAGCCACATGAACTAGGAGGAAAGTCAGTGAGGTGGTAAGGAAATGTCCATTGGTCATGGACAGGTTAGTCACCTGTGCAGATATGAATTTTCTGCCACATGGATCCTATGATGTCCTCATTGGAATGGATTGGTTGGAAGCACATAGTGTAAACCTTGATTGTTACAACAAGACTTTTGAGTGCTTAGATTAAGAAGGCAACTTAAGAGTTGTAAAAGGCATTCTAAAGATGATTTTTGTAAGGTATATTTTAGCCATGCAATTGAAGAATTTATGTAGGAAAAGTTGTAGAGTGTATGCAACTCATGTGTTGGAGGAAACAAAGAATGAAACTCCCAGAAGCAGCACTAGTGTCCAAGACACCCTATAGGATGAGCACACCCGAAATGCTAGAGATGAAGATGCAGCTGAAAGAGTTGTTGGAGAATAAGTACATTAGACCAAGCATGTCTCCTTGGGGAGCACCATTCCTAAAAAATAAAGATGGTACACTCTGGTTGTTTATTGACTTCAAACAACTGAACATAGTCAGTGTAAAGAATAAATACCCTTTTCCTAGAATTAATGACCTCTTTGATCAAATCAGAGGAGCAAAGGTATTTTCCAAGATTGACTTGAGGTCTGGTTACCATAAGGTAAGGATCAAATATGAATATATTCCTAAGACATTTTTCAGAAAAATATATGGACCTTATGAGGTTGTAGTGGTACCATTTGGTCTCACAAATGCACCAACTACATTTATGTGCCTCGAGAATAATGTTTTTAGTAGGTACTTGGACAAGTTTGTTCTTGTTTTCCTTGATGATATTCTTACTTATTTAAAGAGTGAGGAGGAACACGTCGAACAGTTGAGGCTGATATTGAAATTGCTAAGGGGGAATAAGTTGTATGCAAAGTTGAGAAAATGTGACTTCTATAAAGATAGGATTCATCATTTGGGTCACCTTACCTCAGAGGAGGGTATATCTATAGACCTTGAGAAGATTGAGGCCATTATGAATTGGCCTACTCTAAGAAAGATGACAGATGTAAGATCTTTTGTGGGACTTGCATGGTATTACAGGAAGTTCATTGAAGGATATTCTGCAGGTAGAATGAATTGAACAGGGATGTATGGTTATACCCAATGAAACCAAGTCATGAAGCTTCCATGTGCTATGAGAAGTATCTCATAACTGAAATCTAACCTCTGAACAAAACATATTTTAAATTTCAGGTTTCAAATTTTCTTGATTGAATGCTATTGACTGTTTGGCTGATATAAAATGGTGTCAAGATGACATGTTGTATGTGAATGTCTAGGTTTTTGGCAGTATGTGTAAGTAGGGGATAAGTACTCCCACTTGCAAAATCCAAACAATATGAGGATGGCCTCATGGTTGCAAAAATCTGATTTTTCTGTGGGAAGCAGAATTGTGAATTCAGATTTTTATTTAACTATCAATGTTATTGATTGTTTGATATTTGGAAAATCATGTATGCATGAAATATTTGAAAATCTATGATTGAGAGTTTTATGATGAAATCTCATGTGAACTTCATGGTTATATGTAACACAAGTGAGATGATGAATGCACGCCCTTGGGGTACATAGCTTCTCGGAAGGATGTGTTTGGGATACATAGCTCCTCGGAAGGATGTACTTGGGGTACATGGTTCTCGGAAGGATGTACTTAGGGTACACAGCTTCTCGGGAGAATGTGTTTGGGATAGATGCCTCCTGTCGAAGGATGTACTTGGGTACATGGATTCTTTCCTTGGCTAGCTAGGCATTGATATGCATCACGAGGGACACCTAGGGTGTAATACATCCAGTTAGACTTCTTTCCACACCCATTCATGCCGTAAGGGGACTATCACGAGAGTGGGGGATCTATGAAGAGAATAACCATTAGGTATTATGGTGTCTGGAAAGGAAGCGCTTGAACATTGGTGAGCACTTGGAGGAGGTGCTAGGCCCTTAATCCAGAGCTTCCATTGAGCACCCAAGGAGGTGTTAGGCTCTAAAGCGGGGCTGACCAAGATCTCAGTTGAGAGATGCTATACCGATAAGTATTTGATTTACTTAGCAAATTTTTGTTGATTTCTGTAAATACACATATGCATATGATGCAGCCATGATTTTGAAAATCTTGTTAAAGATTGCATCCTATAGGAATGAATCTGACATGTGAGTTAATTCATTTTGCTGTCCGAAAAGGAAGCACCTAGAGGAGGTGTTAGTCTCTGGAGTAGGGATGCCGGATCTCGGTTGAGAAATATTTTCACAGGTGATCCGAGGCTTGCAAAAACCTGGCTACCTTTTAATGCACACCCTAGAGAGCACATGAAGGGTGGGTATGCTTGAAGGACTATATAGCAGAGAAGAGGTACCATCCTTGTGTGGGCTGGGGAAGGTTTTGTGGGTACCGTAGTTGTATAAAGACAATTTGGATACCTGTGGAGCCAAAAGAAGATACTTATGCATATAAGTATTTGAATTACGTGTTGCTTTTATGTCAATATACATGTGCATGTGATTCATCCATGATTTTTGAAAAATCTCTTGAATATGACATGAGAATTGACTCATTTCTTGGGGCTTGAGCATATGTATTGCTGGCTTCCAAAGACATTGGAAATGTTCCAACATGAGGAGAAGGATTCTCCAAGACCAGAAAGAGACTGGTGGTATGGAATGATGCATGCAATCAAGGACATGGAAGAGTTCCAGATCGTGCCATTGGATAGAGCACTGAGTATAGTGCCCAGGAACATTCTTGTTTGATTTTGTAAAGGGAGAGGGGAATGTAATACCCCAGTTTTGACCCCAGGGTATTAAGATTATACATGATGTATATATTGTATTGAGATCATGGTGAGGATCTCAAGGCCAAGGCCCTGAAGGGAGAGGGGAATGTAATACCCCAGTTTTGACCCCAGGGTATTAAGATTATACATGATGTATATATTGTATTGAGATCATGGTGAGGATCTCAAGGCCAAGGCCCTGCCATTGATTGATGTTCTGATGATATGTGATCAAGGTTGATACCTATGGTTTTGGTGCTAAGTCAGACACTGTATATATTTGATATATCATGTAGATGTACAAATTAATATAATACCACATCTAGCTATGGGACTACAAACGTGAAAGATATGGGGGAATGATTCCACAAGGGATAGGGTAGGGAGTTAGTCAAACCCCCTGAGCCAATAGGGTGTGGCCAGATGTCAATGGGGAAACCCATGAAACCCTCATCTACCTTTTGTCCTCTATCCTCAATCATTAATTTCTTCGAGAAGTTGGATGAGGCAGTTAATGCCTTGGGAAGAGCAAGGAATGTCAGTCAGATGAATTAACTGAGAAAGCCTGCAAGTCTATAGTTTGGGGAACCCATATTCTTGCTTTTGTAGCAAGTAAACCCACGTGAATGAGTGCCCAGACTGTCAACCTGATCGTTATCTGAACGTTGTGGTTCATTGTGATTTATCCTATTATTTTGATAATTCAGGATTCATTATTCACTCACATATTGTGCATTCACGACTGATTCAGGAGTGGTTCACCGTGGTGCAGCGGGAGTCTGTATTATCCACTGTCTAGAGTGGTGGAAGTGTGGTTTTACAGTATGTGTCTACATGACATTGTGATATGCGCATAAACCCTATATTTATCTCTGTGACAGAGTGCATGAAACCCTGTTTGCTGTGTTACAACGTTTTGAGCTAGCAAGGTATTGCTATGCATTTCTGCAAGTAATCTCCCTTGTTGAACCTTAGTTGTGGGATTATAGTGTTATCCTAAACCATAGAGGGGTATGAGACCCTGTTTTCTCTGTGCTACCGAGAGAAGACTGTGTGGCTATGTTTTCTTAGGGATTACTGTGATGTGCATCCATGTTTTGGTCTGAAGACCAAGGAGTGGAAGAGGCCCAAAATTGGCTGATAAACCTAGTGAAGGGAGGAACCTCACAGACAGATCAAGAGGGGGTTGGTAAATCATTTCTCCACACCCAAAAGAGCACTAGAAGGGCAGGTATGGCATGAAGGACTATGTATCAGTGAAGGGAATACTTTCTTATGTTGGGTGGTGCAGGCATTAAGGAGGCTAATACAGATCTACTGTAGGTATCCATAGCTATGTGGTTGAGCTCACTGGCTTAGCAATTCTACCTTTCCACTGCATTAGTAGCATGTTAAAACCAATTGTATGCTGGCTTGGATAGATAGTCTGTGAAACCCAACTGTGTGTTGGCTTGACTGTGTGTGATATGATCTGACTGTGTATGATATGACCTGGTTATGTGAGTGTTGGTGTGGCTGAGTAAGCCCTGATAAACCTAGTGGTATTTGGCTTGTTGCCTTGGATAGTTTGAGAAACCCAACTGTAGGTTGGTTTGACTGTGTTTTTGATGTGTGTTGGCTGTGTGTAAGCCTTTTGTTCCCTAGTTCCTTGTGGAAATCATACCCAGCTCGAGGGTGGCAGTGTGTTGAGAGAGATAATGAACACACTGGCCTATGGTTGGGTGGAACATTGCAGTCACCTAACTAGTTGCAAGAAAACTACATCATCAAGATAAGTATTCTTTGTTATTCTATTTATGAATTGAAGTTGCTTATGAATGAATATGATGAATTGATAAGGAAGAATTCTTGCTATGAATGAAGTAGGATTCATTGTTGCATAAGCATCTTTGTTATGCTTGTTTAAGCCATTTATTTGTCTATGAATCACTATGTTCATGTTGAATGCTGGCTGATGACTAAGTAGAGGTTGACTTGTGTATATTTCCTTGCATTTTACTTCTGTATTGCGTTGTATGTTCAATGCATTTTTCTCAAGTCGTTGGAGGCTAGAAAATCCTGGTTAAAGAGTCAGTTTGCAGTTAGTTTAAGTGTTTCCACACCCTAAGATCCACAACGCAAGGAGAAATGCGGGAGGTGGGAGAAATAAGTTTATTCGAAGTATAATATGGGATTTCCTACTTTCGGGATCCACCTATGGAAGGTGGAAGGAGGAAATCCGGGGAAACGACAAGGCATAAAGTGTGTTTTCCGCACCCCGGGATCCGTCTGCGGAAGGCGGGAGGTGGAAAATAAAAAAAGGTTAAGTAAAGAGTTATTCTTTCGATTCTTGAGTTCCATAGTGGAAGAAGGAAAGGTAGAATGTGGAAGGTAGTAATTCAAAGGGTCAAGAGATCATTCTACGGTTCTTTCGATTTCCAAGTTCTGCAGCAGAAGGTGAAAAGGTGGAGGGCAGAAGACGAAAAGTGGATGGATCGACGCAGTTGAAAGTTGGTTTTTCAATTCCTGAGTTTCGAAGCGGAATGAGGAAAGAAGGAAGGTGAAAGGCATAATTTCGGTTAAAGGATTTTGACATTTGTTCAAGTCCCGATTCCTGACTTCCGAGCGGAAGGTGGAATATTGGTTGAACATCTTCGATGAATGTTAAAGTTCTAATTTTCGAGTTCCAAGGTCAGAACGACGGAAAGTGGAAGGAGAAAGGTGGAAGAGGGGCCAAATATCTCCATCGCACATGGAGTTCCAATTTTTGATCTGCACATTAGAAGGCGGAAAGTAGAAGTGTGGAGGGCGGAAGGAACAAGTTCAGTATCGAAGAAGGTTTTCTATGCACAGAATGGAGCTGTTAATTGTGGAACGATTTTTACAGTGATGTACAAGGGTTCTTAAGCCTAAGAATGAAGGTGGAAGAGTGTGTTAATGTCCATGCCTTGAGTTTGAAAGGAGAACAAGTGTTCTTGAGGCAAATTTTTTTATAATCTGCATTATGGCGTATGGGGACATGACGGTTGGGATATGAGGCTATGTTCTCTTTGGAACAAGGTAAATATTCTTAATGGTGGTGGATTACGGTTTGGAAGGATAGTGCGTCGTTCAAATGTAGATTTTTCCTATAGATGACTCTCTCAAACAAATTATTACTTGGGATAGGTTTACAAATGTTCCTTTGAGGGTCCTAGTTGTTGTCCTTTGTGTATGTGCTTTAGAGATTGTATCGCATATGGAAATTAGTTTTCATTTTTCATTAGAGTTTTGACATGCTATTATTACAATTAAAACATGGGTTGGTAGATGGAGAAATGATCTTTTTGTGGATATTCTCAAAATCTACTAGTAGAATAAAGACTAGAAGTATTTGAAGCATTTCCCATCCTTATGTGTTGGGATATTTGGAAAGAAAGGAATGATATGTTTTTAGAAGATGTGATGATGTACTTTCTTTAGGTGTTTTTAAAAATTCCACATGTATATTAAGGTTATTACAAATAATATATTGAGGTAGAATACATAAGTCCAAGTAAATAAGTTCAAGCATGGAGCTATTTTGATCGCGTGTCTACTAGGAACCCTATAAAATGCAGGGAAGGTGGCATCTTGCATTTTCAATCCAACTTTCTATCTATTTTTCTCATGGTTTAGGGTTTGGTGCCCACAATGTAGTCGAGGTTAAGGTTGTGATTTTTTTAGTGGAGATTGTCATTGATAGAGGATGTCATGATATACAAATGTTCAGAGATTTGTAACTTGTCATCGATTAGCTACAAATGAATAGCATGTAACTAAACTTGGGATTGGATCATCTCATAATGAAGGTCAAAGAGCATATGGGCAGGTTGGATCAATTCTTCTCTTCTCATATTTTCTATGAGTAAAATTTCACTGCTAATGATGTTTCCAAAGGGATGTGAATACTCCAGTAGGATTATAGGATATCACAAAGTTTAGGGGGGGTTAGATTTTGATTTTTTGACTACTAGAAAAATATTTGTCTAACTATTGGGCTGTTTTATTGAATGAACATTGTGTATTCCTTTACACTAGCCTTGTTATTAACTAGATAGAAATGGTTTAGTAATACTTCATAGTTTCTTTGTCAAGACTTTCTTTAAAATCTATAACATATAAGATATTTGATTTTCGGTTGATAGATATAGTTTTAAATCTTAGACATTAGCAATTTTTCATCAAAAAAAAAGTAAGAAAATATGAAGATTTCTCTATTTGCATCCTTTGGGATTTTGTGCCAACTACGCTCTCTACTTCATATTATTTGAGCTACTCATGGAACACATGAAAAAATAAATAAAGGAAATAAATTGATCCAATGTTTTTGTTACATTTCTACAATACATATTTCTCATTTTGTTGTTTCATAACTAATACATGCTAAACATCTAAAAGAAACTTCCACTAACTTTCGATATGTTTTTCCTTATTACAAAACCTATTGAAAAATGCCTCCTATAGATATTGGTAGGAATTTAAATGTCGCTAGAGAAGGAGGAGAAAATCATGAGTGAGGTTCCTTTGATCCACTTTAAAAAGTCTCTTTCTTTCCATCCTATGTTTTCCATTTTCAAACATGTTATTCAAGAAAAGAGATGTTGTATTAAACCAAAAAAATTATATACTTTTCTTTTCAACCATTGGATAATGTAATTCATTTATTCTTGCAACTACATGATGCACATATGTTAGAAAACATTTACAATAATCTAGTTCTAAATCAATTAGAAACTTGCTTGTATCTATCACTATACACACATTACCTTCATTTATTTTTATTTTTTCTTTTCTAAAAAAATCATTTACATTTAGTCGTTAAATACTTTTTGATCCATAGTGTTGGTATTACTCTTACAACTCATCATATATTCATTACATTTTTTTATCACAAGCAAAAATTGTTTCCTATTTTAGCTTACTATACATAGAAACACCATCCACAATTGTACAACTTTAAATTAATTGGATAATAAATATATTTGAGGGCGATGTATTAGTTTTGCATGGACTTCGTTGCATAAAAATGTAAACTCTCCAATGAAAACATAAGGTTTCCATGCTAATCTTGTTGATCGATATGGATTGTTGTGAACATAATAGTAAATACAATCAATAGTCTAGGTATCGTAGTTCATTCCCTGTTTCACATATCACATGAGTGTTCATATTAAGAACTTTGGACTTTGAAATAATATCTTAATGGGGAGGGGGTGACGTGGATAATGTATACTTCTACAAAATTACTATAATAGAGAAAATTGTTGGGTTCCCAAAAATATTTGTGTTGGACCATAAATTTTTATACTCCTTTTTTATTAGTTGCAATTCATATTTCTTAAGAGAGACAACTTCAATGCCATACAATTTATAATATTGACCTTGCTAATTAAACTACATTACCTGTTCTTCAAGGATAGTAGCATAAGTGCCCAACTACATCAACCATTGTGTACCTAGCACCAAATCCATTTATTTCTTCAAGTGTTAGAGCGTAGAGTCCTATTTATAATTCTAATCCTTGTATTTGAACTAAGACTATATGACATCTTCCCACTTATTTGGCCTTTTCCCCATTACTGACCATAAATGTGAGGTCCTTCGCGCGATGCACAAATTTTTGTTGTTGTTTAGTGACATTGATGTTTATATAATTATGAGTACTACTAGAATCTGTGAGTACCATTACAATTTTATATTTTATGACTCCTTTAAGCATCAAGGTATTAGGTTGTTAGTTCCCCATTGGTGGCAGGGGTTTTGGGTAAGTGAGTTGCGCATCGTCGCGCCTACTGCGCAAGCTCACGCGATACCGCGCAAGGCCAGATCAACGTGATGGGCGGAAAGATAATCCATTTTGAATATTTAATGTGTTAATTGACCACGTTTTGTGGATATAGGTCATTAGTGGTTAGAAGTTAGTTAGAAGTGGACCTTTGATGTAAAGGCGCAAGCCTATATATAGAGCTAGTTTTGTAATTGTAAAGACACACAGAAACATAACAATGATAAGGAGAATGGTCATGATTAGTGTGATACAAGTCCAATATGTTGCGATCTATCTATGGTATTGTTGAGTCTTCTGTTTGGGACGATCTGTGATCTGTCTATGTCAGATACTGAATTTCGGAATGTAATCGGTCTCCTGCTGTGGAGAAGAATTATCTGTTTTGGATCTATTGCGGAGAATTAATATGACATGGCGGTTGTTGCATAAATATTGTCTTCTATTTTCCTATTTTCTCTGCTGTGATGTCAATGAGAAGTGTATTGAATCTATTTATGATTTATTGATGTTACTGCGATGAACTGATGATGTGATCTATCCCAATTCTGTTAAATGATGATTGAAGTTGTTTTATGAATGATACTGCTGCGACAACACTGCCGCGATAAATGAATGATGTGATCTGTTATATCTGTAGTTGTGAGGATGAATTGTGATAATTGTCTTAATTCTGCAATCTAATAAGTATGTCGTCGAAGTCGCAGATGCCATATGTTCCTTTCCTACTGCTGAAAACTCGGTTCTGACAGCTCTCCCTCAAACATCTCGGGTGAGACTTCATTTGCTTTGTGGATGTTGCTGGGTAGGGTAAAACCTGTTTGGGCCAATGCTTAGGGAGATCGTGCTGGTTGGGCATCGATAGAGTGAGAACCCCTATCGATGAGGCTTTTGGTGGTAGGTTTTTCCAACAAATGGTTCCATTGTCAGGACCGAGGTTCCATTGTCAGGACCGAGTTGCGATTGAAAGGAGGGTATGTTTTGGCATCCAACTCGACAAGATATCGAGGAGTGGTTTGGTCTAAAACTGTGAGATTTTGCTAAAAAAGAAAATTAGAATTCAAAGTTGTCAACAAGCAATTGGTTGGATAGATATATTCACGACGGTTCTCACGAATGGTTCTTCTGTGAGTTTCCTGTCATCTTGTATGAGTGGTTGGCAAAGTTCGCTTCTAAGAAGAAAAACTTCCAAGGAGGAAAGCCGACATCTTGGACTCTGGAGCTGATCCAGGAATTACAAGAAACAGACAATAAGGCATCGCGGGCTGTTGAGGTGTGGTTGGATAGTATCCTGGAGGGCTACATTATAGAGTTTGCAGTTGATACCAATAAGTCATTTAGTGAAGTAGAAAGGGAGTTCTTCAATGGACCACGAGGTATATTTTTGCTGTCTCTACAACTATCTATTAAATAGCTTGTCTACAAAAAAGGTATTCTGAAGATGGACCAAGAGTAGTGGAACTCTAGTGTGCGGAGGATGTAGACACCGCTATGAAAGGGGGAAGACACATGGAAAGGTAAGGGGTAGATGGGCATGAGTTATGGTGAGAGTGAAAAGGTCGCCGAGGAAATAAGTGGTTGTATAAGAGGAGGAGCAAGGTTTTGAGAGAAGAGGTAGAGGATAGGAGAAGGTCCTGTTGCGATCAAAGTACGATGCTGCGAGGAACAACCACATGGGACAAAGCGACCTTTTAGTGATGATGAGGACAACTAGGCCCAGGCTACGCCTGGAAGGACGGCATGATCGAACCCTAGCAGTAACATGTACACACCTCTGTGCACTACTCCACCACCAGGAAGAAACATGCATTCTATGTCGACTTTCCCAACGTGTTAGCAGCAGTCTAGCAGTAGAATACCAGCCGAAGGAAGAAGGCCCATAATGGTGGATGATGAAATGAAGCTACCAATATTTCATGGAAATGACACCGATGACCCAGATCAATACTGGTTCCTGTGAGAGGTGATCAAGTCCGCTCGAAAGACTGTGGATGACGATGTCAAGAAAATCCAGCTGGAAACCACCCTCAGGC
>LPNX010640586.1:133401-223172 GCA_001517045.1 Pseudotsuga menziesii | reverse complement strand
GTACTGTTCTTGGAATGGTTATTGCATGAAAAGTGTATTGTACATGGTACTAAATTTGTATTCGCCAAGCAAATAATCAATGATAAAATCACCATCTATGCTAACGTAAAAAGTTAGTCTTATTCTGTAAGATCATCAGATATATGGGGTCATGATATTCCCCATAAATGTGTAGAAGATGGTTTAAAGAAGATCATGTAGATTTTGTGGCATGAAATGCAAGGATAATTTATTATATCACTTTATCTTTTCAACTGCCTGTTACCTATGAGTTTCATGAAGGATGCTTGCTTAAAATGTTTTTGGATTGGTTATTTGACTTGTTTCACTTTAATTTTGTTCTCTTCTTATTAATCATTTTTATAGATTCGCATGGTGACTGGTGATAACATTCACACAGCAAAAGAAATAGCATTTGAATGTGGCATACTCTGGGAAGGACAATCTATAGAAACACCAACTATCATTGAATGCAGGGTTTTTCGTAACTACACTAAAGAAGAGAGACTGAATATTGTGGAAAATATTTGTGTGAGTATGTGTCTACCAATCCTTCCCCCCAACAGACACACACAAGGGAAAAAAGTATGCCTACAACAACTTCTTGTAAAAGAAATTTCTAATGGGAGGAACACCATCTTGTTTGCCTGCAGGTAATGGAAAAGATCCTCACCTACAGACAAATTTCAGTTGGTGCGAGCACTGAAGGAAAAAGGTCATGTTGTGGCAGTCACTGGAGATGGAACAAATGATGCACCTGCACTTAAAGAGGTAGGTTTTCTTGTTTTATAATGCTGTAAATTCTGGTTATGTAATCCAGTCATGCCTTTACAAGAATATTTTCATCTCTATAAAGTTTTATTTATTGAACTTATTTTGTATATTATCTGGCATCTAGGCAGACATAGGTCTCTTCATGGGTATCCAAGGAACAGAAGTTTCCAAGGAAAGCTCAGATATCATTATTCTAGATGATAATTTTGCCTCTGTTCTGAAGGTTTATCACAGACATGGATATTTGTTTTAGTCCTTGAAAGCTATGTGGATTTTTCAGAAGTTATGGATACCTTACAGTTTTTTCCCCATGGTTTTCAGGTAGTTCGTTGGGGTCGTTCAGTTTATGCAAACATTCGAAAATTCATTCAGCTTCAACTTACTGTAAATGTTGCTGCACTTGTAATTAATTTTGTTTCTGCTGTTTCATCCGGAGATGTTCCTTTAACTGCTGTTCAGGTTAGTCTCATATTCAATAGAACTGTGGTTGATCTCCTATCTGGACTGTTCCTTTTATTCTCATGGCTTGGGCCCCACCTCACATTTTTGCAGCTTCTCTGGGTCAACCTTATCATGGACACTCTTGGAGCTCTTGCATTGGCAACTGAACCCCCAACTGAGAATCTAATGCACCGACCTCCAGTAGGGCGCAGGTAGGACATTATTATCAAGGGAAATTTCTCTGCTAAAAGGGTAAACATGAAACTTCTTGGATTGAAAACTATATAATGATTTCAAATGCCAAAAAACTTTTGAAATGGAGAATATGACACTAATAGTGAACAACTACACATGGTTCTATTCAAAATGAAAAACTAACTAGATGCATGCATCAAACCCACACTGCATATCTACTGATATCAATAAAACATGCACTTAAATGCAAACTATGCCTTTGAAGCAGAAAAAAACAAATATTTCTAATCCATGCTCACTAGTTTTGTTTTCCATGTTTGAATCTCTAATAAGCCACTATGATATACTGCATCCTGCCATTCAAAGAACTAGATACAGGATAACCATTCCTGGTTTTTTGGCAGACCATATGGCTTTTACTACTTTGAATGGTGTGTCCCTGTTTACCTCAAGGTCAGTAAAGGCCATGCAGGCTGTAGGCTGAGAAGAAAGCCAACCTAGAAAAGGTGAAAACAGAAGCTAGGATTATGGAGGGTGACGTAGGTAAAGCACTTTGTCATGAAGCTGTAAGAATCAATCTCGCTGCACTTGTAATGGGAACAAGAGGAATGGGGATAATCAAGAGGTAAGATGCTTTTATTTTGAATACTCTGCATCTCCTTGTAAGCTTAAAGTTGTGTTTAGAAGTTAGAGCATATCTGAAATGCGAGTATGCTATTTTTGGTTCAAATGTTTTGTTGTTTCTGACATCTTCTATGGTTTGAAGTGTATTGCAAGGGAGTGTGAGTGAGTACTACTTTCACCATAGCAGCTTCCCTATATTGATTGTTCCTCCCAAAGGTAAAGTTCATTTACATTTTGTTTTCTCCTTATCAATTGAAAGTAGTTGTTATGCATGGAGGTCTAGACCTGCATACAACATCCTGTTTTCATACAGAAACTTGTATCCAAATCATGTTGTTGGTTTTCAAAAGGATTCAACCTGCAAAAAAGTAGTAGTAAATATAATTTCACAACCAAGTGTGTCATTTATCATGAAGTCTACAAATAGAATAACGATATAACCATGATTATGATAAACAATCGCAGCAGATCAATAATATCATCATCAAACAAAATAACAGTAATGAAATAATGAAAACAATAGCAACATACACACTATAACACACTTGGATTTAAATGGGAAACCTGAGTAGGAGGAGGAAAACCCACTGTCGAAATGGCATAGCTTGGTTATATTTGGGAGAATAAGAGTACACTAGTACAACTAATAGCATAATTTTGTAATAGAGATAATAGCTAACCTATTCAGCTTGGGACTAGGTCTCTACATGGCCTAAGGTTATTTACAATATAAATAGATTGATCAATGACCCTATCTAATGGTTTGTTTGATCTTGACAATATTGATCATGCACTTTATTTATAAATTATTACATTGTTTGCGTCGATACCTTATGGGCTTTACTTACAAAAAATGGCGTGCATTCCCACACAACATACTTATATAACACTGAACATTATATTTATTTGAATGTCTAGATTTCAAAATATTCTACCAACTCTTATCTCTTTTGTGCTATTTTTACAGAGGCTGGTGACCAATCAGTATTATAGAAATCCGACCAGATATCTATTTCACATGGACACAAGGAAGCATGCTTGCATTTGGTATGATTTTAGTGCCAATCTTAGGTGATTGTGGACTAATCTATTTGTAGAAATTGATTGTGTGTATGTGTTGAGCACAACTGATTCTAAAGTTTATCAGATCAAAAGTTCATATTTTGAAGGCAAAGTTTATCAGATCAAAAGCACAGGTCATGACTTATGATATTGAGGCTGCTTCAAACAATTTTACCATTGTTGTGCAAATATTACATTCCTAGAAGTCTTTTACTATTAGGAAACCTGACTGTCCAACATGCCAAATGAGTTCAAATGGAAAAAAAAAAACAAGCAGTAGTTCTTTTTAGATTCTTGATTATAATTCATAGAAGTATTTTTTTGCATATACTAGTATATACGATTTTATTCCAAAGTGGCTAGGTTGTATGGGTGTGGTTCATGTATGAATGTCGTTGTGTTGTTATGGCATGCCACTAGAATATGTATGTATATATAGATAAAATTCATGAAATTTTTTGAGTGAATATAAAGTGAATTTTCCAAAGTCCACAGTCCAAGAAAGAAAAACTCATGAATTTTTTTGATTATATATAGATATAGAGGGTAAAATATGATGGTTGTTGGCTTGATGCCTGAACTATGTCATGAACACTTTGAGGCTGACAAGTTAAAAAGAACTTTTTATAATTTTCGTTTGTTTATATACAAATATATGTTTGAAACAATGACAAGGTAGGCATGTAGGAAATTGGGAATGTTGATGCTATTTGATGGGTTTTGATTATACTGGTGGTTGAGTATAACATCACAATAGTTTGATGGGGTTCTAAATCATTCATTAGTTTCCATAGTTGTCATGTCATTCACTAACCACATGACATATAGGGGTGAACTCCTTCACAGATTGCACTATGTATGCATGTTGCTACCTGTGCAGTTGAGCATAATTGTTTTGTGGATTCGTTGATTATCTTTCCTGTTGAAATCCATTTCTTGGTTTAGAGCTGAGTTTTACTTTTCTTAGGTACTAAATAGTTGTAGATTTATCCATTCAAGTTTAATTTTAACCAATTCTTAAATTGAATTTGTTATATTAGATTTTATTATTTTGCACATGATCTTGGTTATTGTTGTTGACTGTTGAACAAGATAAATAATTTGCTTCATTGTTTTTCTATTTTACAAGTGATTTTTTTTATTGGATTTTGCAGGAGTGAGCTTAACTTATAAGTGGGCCATTGAGTATGAAGAGCCTGCTATTGAAGATTTTCCATTTAGTATGAAGAACCTGATGTTAAGGCTTTCAAGCTGCTAAGTGTAGTTTTGAAGCTGCTGACATGGGATCTAAGTATGGTTTTGCAGCCAAGTGCAAGTATGATGGTTTAGCCGTTGTAATATTTTGAAAAGTGATGATTTTCTTGTAAAGTTATATGGAAATTAATATGAGTATTTGAGAAAACTCATATTTATTGTAATACTTTTGACATCTCATATAATATAATTTGTGGTTTAAAACTTATATATATGGTTGTACTTTATGTTAAGTACCAATGTTGTAATTATTAACTAATTAATGTGACATTGTATGATTTACATGTGTAATAGATATTATTTACAAGTGTTATAATTAATTATAATGTGACATTGCATAATTCACAAGTGTATTAGATGAGAATAAATGTATGATTATTTTTTTTAATTAACATAATATCATATTAAAAATTTATATTGATTAATAATGGATACCATTTAAACTAGTAAAATATAATGACCACACATAAAGCGACTAAAAATGACTAAATTAGTGACCAATAATTGAGAGATATGTGACCAAATAATGAGATATAAATGACAAAAAAAATAACCAAAATTTGCATATCAATGACCAAAAAACAGTTTTGGTGGCTAATTTACGGTCTTTTATTACGCGACCAAATTTGGTCATAAATGTGGTCATATAATTGGTCATTGATTCAAATACATGACCAAATAAATGACCAAATATGTGGTCATATAATTGGTCATTGATTCAAATACATGACCAAATAAATGACCAAATATGTGGTCATATAATTGGTCATTGATTCAAATACATGACCAAATCAATGACTAAATATATGACTAAATCAATGACCAAATATATGACCAAATTAATGACCAACCGACAAGCTATAAATGACCAAAATAAAAATGACCAATTTTGGTCGCGTAATAAAAGACCGTAAATTAGCCACCAGCGATCGCCAAACCAAAAGTGGTCATTGATATGCGGATTTTGGTCATTTTTTTGGTCACTAATCTCTCATTTTCCACTAGTGAGGGGTCGTGCGCTGGATTGGTACATGAGATTCATGCTGGTTCCTCAAGGAGGTACAATGAAAACATTGGTTGAGATCCGTAAGGGATTATTTGAAGAATTCAAGAAGCCTAAGTCTGAGGCTCAATACATTACCGAGTTGAAATAAATCAAGTAGTTCGCCAATGAAACAATTTGGGACTTTGATCAACGATTTAAGACATTGATGGCTTGAGTTAGCTTCCAGATGAGTGATGTTTAGCACAAGGAGTGGTTCATTGCCGTGCTTGTCCCACATATCAGATGACTGCTAATGTAGCAAAATATTGTGATGTAGAGTGAGGCTCTAGAAATTGTAATGAAATTAGAAGCATCGCTGGTAGGAAAAACTGCGGTCAGGATGAACCAGATTCAAGCACAGTTGGCCAATATGACGCTCCAACTGCAAGATATCAAGAAGGAGAAGGAAGATCACGATAATATTTGGTGCACCCGGTGTCGTGCAGATGGACACACCAAGGATACATGTCTGACGTTATGAAATTATTTGCTTTCAGGCGCCCTAAACCCATTGAGCTACACTGGTGTTCCATGGTTCCGCATAGTCAGGTCTATGGGCATCGACATGAGAACTGCGACTACATGCAAAATATGGTTACTAAGGCAGAGATTCTATACTGTACCTTTTGTCGATCAGTAGGAAACAACGATAAAAACTGTCGAGCTTATGAATTGCTCCAGGAAAGGGCATATGATTCATACTTTGTGAAAGGTGAGGACCCCGAGGAAACGCAAACAAAACCATAGATAACACAACCAACAACATAGGTGCAATATACATCACCGCCCCACATGTAGTTTATTCCATCACAACCACAACAACAATTTACGTCGCAGCAACAATTTGCACCTCGGCTGCAGTTTCTAGCACAACCACAGTGTGTGCCATGACCATAGTATAATCAAGCGCTGCTCATTCAACCTTAGCCTCAATATGTTCAAGCTGTGCACTATGTCCAACAACAACCAAACCCCCCACAACAGCAGTTGGCCTAGCCTAAGTTTCAGCAAGGAGGGATTCGAGGAGGATTCAAGGGACGAGGAGGAGGCTTCGGTCAAGGAGGAGGATGAGGTAGAGAATCAATCCAGTGCTATACCTGTGGAGTATTCAGGCACTATCAGAGGGAGTTCCCTCATGCATAATGTACATACTGTGCGTCCAGTGAGAATAATGTTGAAAATTTCCCTCAGGTGATTGCGAAATGGTAGGCTGGAAACATTCCTCAGTTGTAGAATGCATAGACTCAGAACTAGCCTATGTTCCAAGTACAGAACCAACTGACGATGTTGAATCAGATCCCGCCGCAGATACCACCAAAGACTCAGAATCAGCTGACAAACCCGCCATTGAATCAGAACCCACCATTGAATCAATCCCAAAACCTGAATCAAGGATCGACGGTTGCAACAATTCAAGCCGAACCGTGAACAAAGGATGTAGACGTTGTGGTTGTTACTCGCGCCGGTGCAACAACTAGATAAGATGGACCGCGTCAGCAAGTTTGGTTCGCTGGAAAGAAAAATGTAGAATTTGATATTGGGATGAAGAAAGACACCTTCTTTGAGGCCAAGCATGCAATCGAGAGAAATATGGGTAAGTTACCTATTATTGCAATGTCGTTTGCTTTTGACCCATCTGTAGAGGCAGGACCATCGTGGCAACATGGTACCTTGTAGAAGTTCTTTTAGAGTTTTCTGTCACTGGAAAGGGATCCCAAATCCCTTGTCGAGATTGAGAAGTTGTTGTACCACTAGGATAAGACATTGAAGGATTCTGTGGTGAAATCCCTGCAAAAGAAGAATACAGGAAAGGAGATGAGGATGATCATCCAGATCAAAGATTATGAGGTTGACTTAGTTATTCTGGATCTTGGATCAGATGTCAACATTATGGCCAAGCAAACTTGGTAGCTGATGGGGAATCTGACATTGGGATGGTCACCAGTGCAACTACGACTGGCAAATTAGGAAAAGGTTCAGCCCATTGGTCGTGTCTCAAACCTGGTTGTCGATATTGAAGGTATGAAAACGCATGCTAATTTTGATGTGATAGAAGTGGTTGAAGATGGAGGTTCCTATCCCACACTGCTAGGGATTTGGTGGGCTAATGATAGCATGGTGGTTATCAATTTTAAAAAATGGGTTATGATGTTTGAGAACCAGGATGTCAGGTTCATCGCTACCATGGACCCTCAGGGAAGATGCCGGTATATTGAACCTGTGCAGGATGAAGCCGGTAGAAGTTGGGATCACGCCTATAATATTTTTGAAGACTATATCCACCCTACCATCAATGGTGAACTTGGATGGTACAACACTAGTTCTACGTCCTCTGATTCTGATGATGCTCTGGAAAATTGGCAGAATAGGCTGCATGAGGTGTCATTCAGAAAATGTGGGTTGATCACACAGTCTCTTCGTCGTGTAGCAACTGAGATTGTCGAGTTGTCAATTTATAAAGGGCTACTAGCGTTATCAGAATTCCTTCGAGAATTTGAAGAGAAAGTGTTTGAACCACAAAGGGTATTGGCCCTAGATGTAGCGCTGAAGGCCACCCCGACCCGATGGTGGGTGACGCACAAATAGATGATCCATGACTAGGGCCAGTGTCAGAGATTGATGATGGTGTGCTTTGGAAATTCAGAGGTCTATAAAGCTGGGAGATACGATGGACATAATGGCCCCACATGTCATTTGATGGAATGTCAGGCCTTATGGGCATCATGACCTAAAGATGAGTGGGTCCATGCTTTTGTTCGTACTTTGGATGAGATGTCGAGATCCTGGTATGTAGCAGCAGAATTGCGCAGAACTATAACCACTTGGGAGGAGTTGTCCATTTTCTTTACACAGACATTTAGTTTCTGGGATGTTAACCTAGAGGTATATAATGCATTGAAAATCATCTACGACGTAGTGCTGAAGGTTGTCCCTATCGCATACACAGTTGATCCACATGCACACCGCTCGATACAATCCATGATGACATGTTACAACCTATCTGGGGAACCTGAAGATGATGATGAGTTGCAGAATGTTAATATTCCAGAGTCAAAAGGAGGCCATGATGTTGTAGTGCCAGACATACCAACGGATTCGATGAGTCAACCGCTGAAGATTAGGAAAGTCAACATTGGGTTGAAAGAGAACCCAAAATTTGCCAATATTGGGGACTATTGGGACAAGGAAACAATGGCCAAAATCACGGACTTGCTGCATGAATTCCAGGATCTTTTTTCGATGTAGTTCTCGGAAATGAAGGGGATATTGGGGAACCTAGGGGAGATGAAAATCCCGTTGAAACCAGATGAAAATCCTGTGTGACAGAGTCCGCATCGACTGAACCCATGATACAAGGACCATGTGAAGGACGATATTGACTAGATGCTGGATGATGGGATCATCGATATTGTAGAAGAATCAGAGTCGATAAGCACTATGGTGGTTCAGGATAAAAATACTAGTAAAGTCTGCATTTGCTTCAACCTAAGAAATCTGAATGACACCTGCGTGCATGATCCGTTCCCGACTCTGTTTACAGATGAGGTCCTTGAAGGAGTAGGCGGTCAGGAGATGTATTCCTTCATAGATGGATTTTCGGGGTACTACCAGATATGGATTGCAAAGGAGGATTGTCGTAAGACCACGTTTGTCACTGAATGGGGTTGTTTTCAATATACAGTCATGCCCTTTGGGATGAAGAATGCGCCAGCAATATTTTCTCGCGTAGTTGTCGCTGTGTTTAAATACTTTATTCAAAAGTTCCTGCAAGTATATATGGATGATTGGACAGTCTATGGGCTAATTAGGGACCATCTCGACAACTTGTGATTGATGCTAGAAAGGTGACGACAACATCAGATCGCCTTAAATTCTAAGAAGTGCATTTTCTACGCGTCATTTGGAATGCTACTTGGACACATAGTATGTAAGGAAGGTGTGTTCGTTGATCCAATGAAGATCGTGCTAATTCTTAGTTTTCCACCACCGATGAATGTGAAGATGCTTCAGGCGATGCTGGGGCACACGGGGTACTATCACAAGTTCATCAAAGCATACACTATGGTTACGGACCCTATGGAGAAGCTATTAAAGAAGGATGTTGCATTCGAGTGGAGTCAGGAAGGTCAAGGAATTTATGACATGCTGAAGGCCAAGATGGCCTCGGCACCCATACTGGTAGTCCCTGATTGGAACAAGGAGTTCCATGTGAATGTAGACGCCTCTTCTGTTGCGTTGGGGGTTGTGCTTGCGCAACCAAGAGAAATCGACCTGGATCACCCGATCGCATATGCCAATAGGAAGTTGTCGTTTGCTGAATGAAATTACACAACGATCGAAAGAGAAGGCTTGGTGATGGTTTATGCCTTACAAAAATTCAGGCACTATTTGTTAGGCAATCACTTCAAGATGTTCACTGATCATTCCTCCTTGCAATATTTTTTCAATAAGCCTATGTTGGGGGGGAATATCTGTCAGTGGCTGCTTCTTTTTCAGGAATTTGACTTTGAAATAGTTGTGAAACCATGACAGTTGATTGTTGGTCCTGATCACCTGTCTCGCATTGAGACCGAAGAAGAACCGACCAATATTGATGATGGATTGCTAGGCGCGCAACTATTCCGTGTCGACATCGTAGATGATCATTATGCCCCAATCATTTAGTTCTTGGCCACAGGTGTTGCCCCTGAGAACTTGTCAATCAATCAGAAGAAGCAGTTGGTAGTAAAGGCTTCAGATTTCCAGCTAATTGTTGGGTAGTTATACAAGCTTGGACCAGATGAAATCTTACGTCAGTGTATCCTACCGCATGAGCAGGGACCCGTTCTAGAAGAAGCACATGCAGGAATCATGGGAGGTCACTATGGAGGAAGGGATACTGTGTGGAAGGTATTGCACACCGAGCTATGGTGGTCTACATTGCATAATGATGCCACAGACTATGCAAGGTGTTGTGATGTCTGCCAGCGCGGTGGTAAACCATCGCGGTGGGATGAGATGCCACAGGTAACTCTACAACCTTTTGATTAATGGGCCGTGGATTTTGTGGGTCCCATTAATCCACTAGGGAAGAGGACTGGTGCGCAATACATCATTATCACCACTGACTATATGACCAGGTGGGCAGAAACCGCACCAGTTGTGGATTGTACTGTTGCGACAACATTGAAGTTCATATTTGAGAATATTGTGACACAGTTTGGGTGTCCCAGGATATTGATGAGTGACCAAGGCAGTTATTTTATCAACCACACTGTGCAAGCGCTAACTGAGGAGTTGCAGGTGCAACATAATAAAATCACACCATACCATCCGCAGGCGAATGGGACTGTTGAAGCGTTTAACAAGATTTTGGAAACAGCGTTGACAAAGGTATGTAATTCTAATCGCGATGACTGGGACTTGAAAATTCCAGCAGTGCTATGGGCCTATTGCACCGGTTGTAAATGACTGACAGGATATACACCGTTTAAGCTAGTATCTGGACAAGAGGCAGTCATTCCCATGGAATACATTGTTCCTAGTTTGCGCATCGCTACGACGACCGGCATGGATGATACAAAAGCATTAGAAGAACGCATTATCAAGTTGATCCAGCTTGAAGAGGACCATTTTATTGCAGGCTTCCACCAGCGCGTTGCGAAGGATCGACAGAAGGCGTGGCACGTTCGTCACATTAAGCATAAACAATTTGCGGAAGGAGATTTGGTGCTGTTATATGCCAACAAGTTCATGAAGCATCCAGGTAAGTTACAGATGCACTGGTTAGGCCTGTATCTTGTTCATTGCATTACTTCTAGAGGTGTAGTTTAGTTACAGCAATTAGATGGTGCGGTACTACCGACGCTCGTCAATGGGAGTCGCTTAAATCCCTATAGGACGGGGTTAGAATTGTGCACCGCTGGTGGTGCTTGTTGAAGAGATGCCCATTAATGGATGATTTGACTATTAGAAGGGTAATATTAATGACAGATTTGGTATCATTACTGTTGGATTTGGTCATGATGGACATGGTGGATTTGGCAATGATAATTTTGAATTGGGAAGTGGCTATAAAAGCATGTGGGACGCGGGAGGAAGATATTGTTTAGAGCAGTTCAATTGCATGAGCAGAGTGTTGAGCTGAGAAAAGTATTGAGTGTGAGTTGTAGAGTAGAGGTGTAGAGTTGTCGAGTGCATAGTAAGGTTTGGGGAGTGCGACATGCTGAGCGATCCCGACACAATTGATATTTCCAGCGAGCAGGAATCCCCCATTCGACCCATGTCCATTGAGGAAGAATTCATGATAATTTTGGTAGGCTCTTTGTCGATCCTCAAAAGAAAGTGGCAGGCTCACAAGCCCATTTCCACACCACCGCTGAAGAGGCACACCCGCACTTCGGTTAGAGTGCAAGGAGAGGGGACTGCATAGACTGGGCCATTGAGCTTGGGAGCTATAGAGTCTTTGGCACCTAGGGGTGTCTCTGTTAATGATATCATGGGATATGTCACTCCAACATGTCTGGGAGTGAAGCCCTGACAGGCTATGAAGAATCATAAGTATCCACCAAAATTGCCGCTGCTACCGGAAGGGATGAATTTCTCGTTGATATCATCCCTACCTCGATCAAGTTGAAGTTTGAGGATCATGATTTGCTGTTGCTTAAAGATGTCCATGATGAGCCCTATGAATCAGTTTCGATGGTGCCTGGTGCATCGATTCATAGGATTCCTCAACCATGGGCGAGCAGGTTAAACAAATATGGATTGTTGGGGCTCATCAATATGCCTCAATGTGGGTGACTGAATGAAGCTCATGCATGTGTTAAAAAAATCATGACATTCTTCCATGGTGGGACGCTCTGGTTGAATGAGCCTATTCTGGTCATGGTCGACTTATTTGCGAGCATTACGGGCTTGCCGAAGGATGGGGAGGATCCGAAGCAGTATATCCATGGGCGGGATACTGACAAGAAGCTTGCCAAGCAATTGAAGGAGATATTTGGCTTACAGTATGATGGCTGCGCCTATCATATTGACAACATTAATTCATAAGTGATGCATATCATGGTGCGCATTTTGGTGAGCAATATTGTCCGGGGGAATCGACCGGTCCATTGCAACTTGGGCATGGTTGCATGTGCACAAAAATGCATAGAGGAAGTGCAAATGAACTAGTCCTTATTTCTGCTCAACCAGTTTATCGATGATGCTCTCACTGCTCAGGCTAGGTAGCCATTTTCCTACAGTTGGCTATTAATTCTCATTGCGCTTGTCGCATGGATGGAACTTGAATATTATCAGCCTATGGCAGTTGATGTAGTGAAGGTGTGCTGTAGTGCACGATATCAGAATTTGTGGTGGGTTGAAGAGACCAATTTTCAGGCAGACTGTGTGATCCACTTTTAGGTCTATTGGGAAGCATTGCAAGCTGCAGCTGTCAAAGTTCACCACTTATCCCAGTACATGGAGACCAAGTATCAGCGGCTCATTTAGTTCGCAATCGGGCCTCACTCCATTTATATCTAGGCATGGTGGGACCCCAAAAAGTAGTGGCTACCTCTAGCCTACAAAGTTACTAATGAAGAATTGGATGCTATCATTCAGGAGTGGCTAGCTAAATGGCGCAACCCTGTGAGTCAGGAGGAACTCTCTAAGGAACCGCCACCTGATGCCCCATATGAGCCTATCCAGAAGGAGCTGAGTGTTCATGAATCTGACAATGAGTCATCGATAGACCCTAAGGTGAAGCACAGCGCATGCGGGAGGAAAATCAAACCAAATGGAACCAAGAATACTACGCGAGCAGTGGTACCTGGTCAGGGATGGAGGACCAAATACAACGGCTCATCAAAGCGGTCACTGACTCCTTTGAGGATGCGATGTAAGCGATACGAGAGTCCAACCATGAAGAGTTTGTTTTGGTAAGAGATAGGTTGAATTCTATTTATGATGTTGTTACCAGGACGACACCTGGGAGAACTGTGATGCAGGAATTCCTGTTGATCAACACCAAGCCGCAGGATAGGAACGTTCAAGTTCCCCTGACTGCGATCGACACGGGGAGTGAAGAAGTGAATCTATTACTGTGACAGTTCCAGAGCATTGCCTTGGATCTGAACAAGTTACCTGATAAAGTGCTGGTGGAGATGCAACATGTTACCACCCAGGAATTGGCAGATAGACAGAAGGAGCTTACTGATGGATATGTGCAATCGTAGAGCATAGCTAAGAAGCTGCAGATAGAAACTGAGGAGCTGCATTAGGCCAGGGTGCAGCTGGTGGAAGAAAAGGTACGAGAGATTGAGGCATTGGAAGCAGTAAAGGCCAAGCTGCAACAAAAGGATTCCAATGAAATCACCGAGCTTAAGAAGGCACAAGATCGCCTCATCATTGAGAAGGCGCAGCTATGCGCAAGTGTTGGTGAGGTCGAGCAAGATGTTGATGAGGCTTGTCAACATATCTTTGAGAACACATACGAGCTTATTATAGTCGCTAAGGCCAAGTGACTTGGGGAAGTTATTACCCAACTGCAGAAGACCAACCTTCTGCTCAATGCCTTGGTCCATCTAGAGGCGCCGTCGAAGCAGGCTGCCGAATAGAAGTCTACTATTAAGGAGATCGCGGCCCAGTTTGAAAAAACGGAGCAAGAAGTAAAGTAAATCATGGAGGCGATGACGCAGTTTTGGCAAAGCATCATCCAATACGAACAACTCGACCAGTTGACCATGCAGTTGCAAGAAGATGAAGTACAGTTGACGACACTGAAGATGTCATTGCTAGAATTACTGCTCATGGTGCAGATCATGCGGTCTGAGGAATTGAAGGACCTACAGTAGAGAGCTTCCCATGCCCAAGAATGCCAAAAAAAGAGTTGTGCCCAGTTGGATGAGTTTTAAGAAGTTGGTGGGCAGCTGGCTATCAAAGCAGTCGCAACGCTATAGGCGGTGAAAGAAATTTGGAAGATGGTTGATAGCAAGGCTGGGGAAGCACACCCCATGTAATAGACTTTGATAAACTGTCAAAGTGTGACTGAAAGAGTCCAGCTCCAGGTTCAAGAGATCTTGCAGCAGTTTGAAGTTTTCAAGGACAAGACATCGACATATACCTTGTCAACTTGATGTGGCTCGAGGATGAGCCACAAGACTATGTTGGGGGCCTATTGGTAGGGGTTTTGGGTAAGTGAGTTGTGCAACGTCGTGACAGCTACGCAAGCTCACGTGACACCATGCAAGGCCATATCAACATGATGGGTGGAAAGATAACCGTTTTTGAATATTTAATGTGTTAATTGACCACGTTTTATGGACATAGGTCATTAGTGGTTAGAATTTAGTTAGAAGTGGACCTTTGATGTAAAGGTGCAAGCCTATATATAGAGCTAGTTTTTCAATTATAAAGACACATAGAAATAGAACAATGATAAGGAGAATGGTCATGATCAATGTGATACAATTCCAATCTATTGCGATTTGTCTATGGTCTTGTTGAGTCTTTTGTTTGGGACTATTTGCGATCTGTAGGTGTCAAATACTGAATTTCAGGATGTAATTGGTCTCCTGATGTGGAGAAGAATTATCTGTTTTGGATCTATTGTGGAGAATTAATATGACGTGGCGGTTGTTGCATAAAGAAGTGTATTGAATATGTTTATGATTTATTGATGTTATTGCAATGAACTGATGATGCGATCTATCCCAATTCTGTTAAATGATGATTGAAGTTGTTTTATGAATGATACTGCTGCGATAACACTATCACGATAAATGAATGACGTGATCTGTTAGATCTGTAGTTGTGAAGATGAATTGTGATAACTTTCTTAATTCTGCAATCTGATAAGTATGCTGTCGAAGTTGCAGATGTCATATATTCCCTTCCTACTGCTGAAAACTCGTTTCCAACAGCTCTCCCTCGAACATCTTGGGTGAGACTTCATTTGCTCTATGGATGTTGCTGGGTAGGGTAAAACCTGTCTGGGCCAGTGCTTAGGGAGATTGTGCTGGTTGGGCGTCGACAGAGTGAGAACCCCTATCGACGAGGCTTTTTTTGGTAGGTTTTTCCAACACCCATCATGGTTGTAAGTGGAAATGTAGGCTTTCCTACTTCTTTTCTTGGAACATGTGAAAATTTGAACCCAAAATTTGACGGCATATATGTCCAATATTCGACATCAAGCTATCCACAATCCTACAAGCCTCTCATTTTTAAATGTTTGTTGACCATCAAAGGATATCCGACAACAATATGCTCCCGTCGAATTTCTGACATGACATTGTAGGATATCCGACCATAAATCTATTAGTATACACGTCGGATATCTGACCCTCACTACTTTAAAGAAGGGTGGATATTAGACCACATACTGGTTATATATCCAACCCACATTACTTTATAGAAGGTCAGATATCCGACCCATATACCAAAAAAAGAGAAAGATCGACAAAATTTTCGTTGGTGAAATGGCATGATCGTGAGAATCGTAGGAAAGCTCATGTGATATCCGACCACATAATCGTCAGATATCTGACACATATACCTACAAAAAAGAGATACATCGACGACATTTGCCATCAGTGGTATGGAATGATTGTTGGATAACATAGGAAGGGCCATCGAAGATCCGACCACGACGATGAATTTAAAAAAAATACTAGTTCTATGTAGATTTTGCTACACAAGAAACTGTTTAGGTGTCACAATTTGAAGAAATTCTTAGTAGCCCCCCCTCCTTCAATGTTTTTTGTAAGCAGAGAAAGAACCTCTCAAGCCATGGAAATGTTTGAAATTACTGTGGAAACTTAGGATCCATTCAGGGTTCAGGCTGGGTCCATGTTGCTTCAAAACCGGGTCTAATATTATATATGTTCACATGAATATACTCATGTCCATAAGACAACGTGTTACTTTAAACAACATACTATTTTATCAAGTTGTTCTGATGCTTCTTATGCTTACATCTTAGGCAGTATAAATTTTGTATATCCTACACCAAAGACAAGTAATGATGGGGAATCAATATAATAACAAGAATTGGAAAATCTCGAAAACTTACATCCCGTTTACAAGAAGTGGTGGCATCTTTAACTTACCCTTAATTGTGCTTTTGTTAAACCTAGAGATTTATAGTTGGAATCCTCTTTAGATTCTCTATTTGGATGGAAAGACCTCATGCAAGGTCCCTCACAACTACATCTTACAAATATTATTAGTACCATGAAAAATGATGATAAGAGATAGAAAAGATATTCCAAAACTGTTCTGACTACATTATTTTGCTAACAAACTCGTGAATTAAAAAACATCACCAATTCATTTATTGCCTTAGCTAGTAGAAAAAAATTAGATGAAATCTAATAGATGTAATAAATTTTATTCAACCTAGTTATATTATAAATAAGGAATTCAAATATTACATTCTAGCATTGTAATACAATAAGTATAGTAAGGTCTTCACTCAATGAATTATCCAGAAATGTACCATAAACAAAACTAAAACACTCCCAAATCCTAGAATGACACAATTTTACATTTGGAATAAATTGGGCAAGGACCCATGCCTCGTGTGAAGTACCTAATCTCTTGAATACAAGTGATTTAGACTATGAGAACCATAAACTCTCTTGTTATTGGTTTGCATATTGTCTCTAGCACACTAATGGATTCTCCCTATAGTGCACCCATAAATCATCTCTAATACACTTCTTAGGTTGTAATGTTGTGTTACACTAACATTGTTTTTCTCCTTGTTTATTGCATGAATTAGGGTTTTTTTTTGGTTCAATTTCATCCTTGCGGTCACTTATGAACCTCAAAATGGTATACAAAAGAGTGTGGGAAATTCTTACTCATTTATCTATTGGTTTATTCCCACAACTAGGGTTTATGTCCTAGTTGCAACCCTAGGGTTTATTGACCTACTATTGTGTTGATTCAATGGACATTGATAAAATTATCTTATCAATCTTATTTTGTTTCATCCATAGCTACATTCCCATGGTTTATTGTTAAAAATGGAATTGCTTAGTGATATTATGCTTATAAATAGGATTGTGGAACTTGATTTGAATGAATTTTATCTTACAATATCACTATGTAATATTTGATTGCTTATTTGTTTGTTGTTGATGCTTAATTTCATTTGATTTTACCCTTTCTCAAACTATCATAAGTATTCCATGTCTCAATTTCCTTACTTGTTTGATTTTGAACATCATCTTGCCTTAATCCATTTGTAAGTTCATTACATCATTTGTGTCTCGAAGATGCATTTGTCTCGAGTCTTTGTACTTGTATTTATGCAAGAAAGGAAGGAACTAGGGTCTTGGGGGTAAAAATTACAGGGTACTTGAAGTGTTAATGCTGGAGTCCTTTTGTGAGATGGAGGTAGATCCTAGGGCATGTGACAAAGAAACCCTAGAGGATACTTCTAGCTCTTTTCTTAGATAGCTTGTGTGAGGCATGCTTAGTGAAATACCAAAAAATGGACTTGATGGTGTTGGTGCTAGCTTGTTGTAGAGCCTTTGGTGTGGCTAGAGAGCATGGTGGGTAGCTAGACATGCAGACCACCAAGGAAGGTTGAAGGTTGACAGGAGCTCTAGCATTGTCATGACTATAAAAGGACACTTTGACAATTGTGGGGAAATAGATAATATGTGCAGAGATATGTAGGATCCACTATGTCTTGCAAATGAAAATGGATCTTGAACATAAATAAAGTTTGTGGAACTTGATCTCAACGACTTCTATTTGAAAATATCACCATGTAAGAATTTTTTGCTTATGTATATATTATTGGTGCTTACTTTCATTTGATTTTACCTTGTCTCAAATTGTCATAAGTAAGTGATAAATGGATAATTCCTTACCTTCTCAGATGCTTGGAAAGTAGGATAATATGCTTTAGTTTCATAATGTTGGAGTCATTTACCCAACATGCATACTTATTTGGTCAATTTTGGCCTATTGACTCACTATCCTAAGTTTAATTGACTTACTTGGCATCAAATGCACACTATGACATCAACATGAGCACACCCACGCCCTCCTTTAGTCAAGGAGGCCAAATAATCCTTCTCCTTCATTCGGGGAGGCTAACTGGGATTCCTCCTTCAAACAGGGAGAAATTTTGGGGTGATCTGAGTGTCATAAATGCACCTAATTGCTAATTGATTGTTTTTTCACCTAACAATCAGTTAAGCCGAGTTGTGAAGGCACCTCCATTCATTATTTGATTATTTTTGGCCAATATTTATGAACTGGAGCTAACACTGGTGCCTACAACCACTTCTGATGACATGTGTCACTTCAGTTAACTCCATCGAAGCTACTTGGAGTTATGGATGCGCTACCTCCTTCAGTTGGACATGCAGTTACATGTGATGAGTCACTTTTAGTTAGACTCGGTCATCTATTGCACTCCGATTCAGTTAGGACTTAGTGTGAGAGTCAGTTATTGATTAGTTTAGTGGTTAACTAAGTGTGCCGATTGTGGCTGACATTAAGTTAAGCTACACCCATTCATTAAATTCGAATTACCTCCTTGGGAATTCGAATTGTCTTGGCATTCATGCACTCTGTATGACCATTGTATTGTACTATAATTATTTTATTGATTATACAGAGCTGCAACATTCTATTGTAGCACAATTATGCCATTTTCATGCTTAATTGTCTTAAATCTCTTATGAGACTGTGTTTTAGTCCCTATATTACTATGAAAGATTAATACATAATAAGCCCCAGGAAATTGTCAAAATTTAGATGACAGGTGAGTGGGTTGTAGAAAGGAATCATTGTATCCATTCATTGAGCACCTCTTTGTTTCAAGAATAATTTAATATTGTCTATTGAAAAGGACCAACCAAATAAAGGTTGAAGCTATTATGGCCCCTCCCCCCCCTCACATCACTCTCAATTCCCCATACCCAATGCATGTACTTGAAAAAAACATTATGTGTAAACATGAAAATTTCATCATAAAGAAACTTTTACCATTCACTCAATAAAATTATAACATTCATTAAACCATTCATTCATTCAATAGAGAACAAAATATGCATGAAATTATATTATCAAAAATAATTACACAGTATTTCTTCACTCACTTCTTTCTATTTTTTTTCTCTTTAAAAAATCAACAAGATACTCATCATCTGGAACCTTTTTTTTTCAGTTCTTAGTGGTTCATAACTTGCCGTGATGACTTCCTAGTAGACTAATCTCAACATGGATTTTGCGGCAAGGGGTCCGGATTTGCTGCAATAATTTTAAATGTTACATTGATATATTTTGGTATTATAATGACAATTATTTCATTTAGAAAAAACATTACAAAGGTGTTTTTTTCACCTGATCTTTCCACATCATGTACTTCATATTCCTGTCTAGGCTCAACCTTTATAGTGTGATACTCTACATTCTCTGCAATCGAAACATGGAAAAATACAATTAATGTTCACCATCTGCAATGCAATATTTGAAATTGTAGCATATGAATAAATTCATTACCAATATTTGAAGCATGATCTTTGATTGGTTGCTGTCCATCCTCGACATTGATTGGATTTTTGCTTTCCTGCTCAAAACATAGTTAATTTTTTATGGCAAGTATTTGTAATGAATAGATTGCACAAGTAATAAATCTTCATTAAACTAAATAGATTTTATATACCTATGCACAAGATGGATCACCAGAAGACTGTGTTTTCCCAGACAATATTTTTAGACGTTCAACAACAACTCCAAAGCCGTGTTGGAATCCAAGCTTCAAGTATTCCTCAACGAGCACTTGCTTGAATCGGTCGACCTGCATATTTGCATAATGTCATGAATTTACCTTTTGCGATGCAATAAAATGAAAATAATTTTCAATTAATTATTTGGATGCATTATTGTTTTTTTCAATACTTACAATTCGTGCTACCAAATTCGAACAACCACCAGAACCAAGCATGTGTTGACTAATTTTTTCTTGTCTTGACTCTGTGGCCTTTGATATGTCAGACAACTTATGAAAGTAATGAAATATGTTAGATGTTCCAAATTTGATATATAGATTAATAATAATAAGGTTAGAATTACATTGTGGAAAGTATTGCATACCTCCATGTTCCTGGTGGTAGCTTTCATTCTTTTCTCAGAGCCCTCTCCTTTCCATCTTCCACTAGGGATTTACACTCTCTAGTTGGAATCATCAGAGGGTGCTCATACCTAGGGTTCCTTTCTAGGTGAACCCTATATTGGTCTGGACAATCTTCATATGTTGTCCATCTTTCTTTAGGACCACAGATCTATTAAAGGTCTTATTGTTGAACATTCCAACTGATTAGTGAGCTCATCTTTTAAATTTTAAATTTGTTTATCCCACCTTGTGCGGATGGTGGGCCCAAATATCTCCAAGGAAAAATCATTTAGATGTTTATAAAAAACATTACTTCCAGCAAAACGATCCTAATGCCATCATTAGTTGAAAGACAATGTTTTATCGGTATATTACAATCAAATTATAAACACTAACTTGAACAATGCATAATAATTACTTGGGATTTTCTCTATATTTATTGGAATGAGCTCTTCATCCACCAATTTTTTTTTCTTTATTGTACCCGTGCTAGTGACACAAGAATATACAGGAAATGTTGCTTCAATAATATCAATACTAGCAGGCTCTGCATCGACAGGCTTCTTCTGCACGATATGGTGTGCACCAATCATGAGAAGGTGCACTCATAACTGGCCTCAGGGGTGTTGCAAAATATGTTTTCTAATTGTTTAGTTGACAATAGTGGCACATGAGATGTACATGGAGTCGTTTTCTCATGTGATGAATCTCCATGAGCATCACTATGGCCAACACAACCTTGACCACTGGTGTGTGGTCCCAAAAAATTCTGTAAATACAAACCATTATTTATAAGTTCACCATCATATACAAGTAAAAATTATAAAGTACTAAATGCATTTATATTATGATTCAAGATTCTGCAACTTACTTGCAAGGCATGTGATCTCTTTACCAAAACATCAACCTTGGCTCTAATCTCATATGTTTGCGGCTAGATGAATAGAAGATAAAGGATATCCTCATAAATTTTTCTCAAGGTATTCTATATCATATTAATCGGGTCTAGAGAAGAACCAATGACAAGATCGCACATCAACTTATCCATATCAAAATCTATTGATTGCTCTGACACAGTTTCATATGCCAAATCAATGGTCTGCAACAAAAGTATATAAAACATCACCGACATGAAAGCAATAGACCGAGGAAAAAAGTATATTAACAAAACATACCGATCGTGATAGATTCATAAAATTACAATTAGATTTACCTGATGCATCGTTGCTGGTGTCATCTGATCGACAACTGGGGGCTTGCCCTGATTACCCCCTACCAAAAAGAAATAGAAAACATTATCAGAATGAAACTTATATACACACGAAAAATACACAAAACCAAACATTATGATCCATATTATATTTGTAGAATTCCAATTAATTATACTTTCTTCCTCGAGGATCATCTACTCATCAGATCAATGGTTATAGGGACCTGCCCCGATATACTAATAGGGAGGTTCCCCTTACAACACCCTGCATAAAAAACATAGAAAAAAATATCTAAACTAAACTAAAATTATCACGGTAACAACATAATAAGAAAACATTTTGACGTATCTAAATTGTACAATTACAACCAGGTATACCTGTTGCCCCGAGGCTGTTGTCTTCTGATCAACAACCGGGTGGTTTCCCCGATCAACACTCTGCAACAAGTATATAGATAACATTATCTAAATGAATCGAATATACTCATGAAAAAAACATTTTTTTTTGTTCATATTAAATTTGTACAATTGCATTGATGTATACCTGCTTCCTCGAGGCAGGTTTGCTATCATCTATTGCTAGGAGATGCCCCTTACATCACCCTGCTTAAAAAATATAGAAAAAAATATCCAAACAAAACCAAAATACTCACGGAAACAACATAATAAGAAAACATTTTGACGTATTTAAATTGTACAATTACAATTAGGTATACCTGTTTCCCTGAGGCTGCTGTAGTCTAATCAATAGTTGGGTGGTTTCCCTAATCAACACTCTACAACAAATATACAAATAACATTATATAAACCAAACAAATATACTCATTGAAAAATACATAAAAAAACTCTTTTTTCAAATTATATTTGTACTATTACAAATATGTATACCTGCTGACTTGAGGAAGTTGTAAACCTCTGACCAGCTGTTGGGGAGATGCCTTGATCTCTACCCTGTGAAGTAAATATATAAAATTTAAACAAAATTATAACTATAGACTAATGAAAAAATCCTTAATATGTTAAATTAATTAATAAAAGGCTGGGTAAATTGTTAGATGCACCACTCCCATAGTAACTGTGTTTGTATTTACTCGATTCAAATTGTAATTAATAAGCAACTCTTCCCTTGCAACTATTGATTTAATGGAACATACAACAAGGTTTCCTTCACACCCCTCAAATATGCAGTTGGGTTGCTTAATTGTATACCTTGGTTGTGTATTGTTTATAAACCCTACAATATTCCCTGTGGATTTTGGGATTCCATGAATGTACAACATTCCTCCTTTATTTTCATCTTTGTCTTTCAATTGTAAATAATTTGCTGACAATCCATATCTGCGCATAATTCATGTATATTGGACCAGGCGCATCCAATCTTTGTAGTTGTAATAGGGTCCAACATACTCCATCATTTTTGTACATATGTCGTAACTGACCTTTATGCCATCCATGCAAAACAACCCCAAACCATGTAATGACGATGGTGCAATTTGATGTATCCTCTTGTTCACATAAGCATACGTGTTTAGTTGAGGAAGATCCTTAGGTACCCATTGTTTCACTAGAAGTTTGTACCTTAAGGGAACCTCGATGTTTCCTATTGTATCATCATTATATGAATATGACCCCCCCTCAACGAGAAAAAATTCCATGTTTATGGAATTTTATTCTGATCTTTTGACATCTATTTGATATAAATCTTGTAGACCTATTGGATGTCTCACTTTCATCTAGTCTTACTGAACTACCCTCGCTCGAGGAAGAATTTTTTCACAAATACCTGTTTGGTTCTACCTGAACCATGGGAAAAAAGTTCAAATAGGACTTTGTTGGTTATGCATAAGTAGTAAGAAATATCCCCCAAGCTTGAAAATGCATATGCTGATTTTCCTTTAATTGTCTTTCATGTTCAAAATTGGAAAAAATGGCCAAAAATAATTTTTGAATGCCTCGATTTCGTATAAGAAGAAATCATCAAAATTTCGTGCCTATGTGCTCTTAAAATATGTGATACATAGTTTAAAATCATCATGGAATATGCTTTGATATTTGGATATAAAAAAGTGGACATAAAGTGATGGGATATGCTTTGAGATTTGGATTAAAAATATGTAAAGTTGATACCAATTCTAAAAGAGATGATAATATGGTGCTCTAAGGTGAATTAATTGCCTTGCACGAGAAATATACGTCACGGGTCATGTCATATTATTAGAAAATCCATAGAAGTAGACACCCTTGGGTTTTAATAAATGAATGGTGGTATGTAAACTCCTTTTTTTTATTGGACAATTTAGCAATAACTGTTAGACCTCTTAATCCTAAGTTTTATACTCTAGGTATTTTCTAGAGTAATATTAAAGATTAAATTAGTTTAGTGAGCAATTTGACTTTGAATAGGACTGCTTGGTTGTAAATGATACCTATCAGATTCATGTTATTATATGATTGGTTGTATTCCTACTTTCTAGTCTAGGATTGAACTATATAAACAAGCTCTCTTAACTATGATTTTGATAAAGAGAGACTTGTGAGTGTGATGTAAATTTCTTTTTCCTTATTAATAAAATTGTGTGTCTGAGGACACTTCTTCATCATTTGGTATCAGAACTCTATAGTTCTTAAGGCATGCTAGTTTCATGGTAGTGTATTATGAAAGGATTGAGAGGCATTTGAAGAGTGAATAAATGATACCTATGGATTTGAATTAGATTGTTGTTTGAACATGATATGTTTCTCCGCTAATGCTCTAATGAAGACAATTTTGTGGCAGCAAATAACATCTTCCTTCAAAATCAGATATAAGTATAATGTTTGAAATCTATATATTGAATCTGTTTGCTATATTCAGTGTTAAATCATCATGGATTCATTTCCAAAGCATTTGCAATTGTGTTCATTAATTATTGACCAATGTTAGTATAAGGAGAAAGGTCACTGCGTACAACAGTAAGACATAAGTTAATCAACAATTTCTCGACAGTCTTTTGATTTGTGGTCTGTATGTTCTCACGATTGTCATCGACAAGCAATTAACTGCATTCATTTCTCTCTCATGATATGATCACTTGCCATGAAAATGTTTTCTTTGCGAATTTGACATACTTGGTTGACATTTGATGACAAGATCCGATCAACTAATGTCTGGTTCAACGTCTGCAATATTCCAGTAATTAAACCAATGATCTATGTAGATCTGAGCCTGTGATTTCAATATGAGTCTGTGATTTCAATCCGAGTCTGCGATTTCAATCTGAGTCTATGTGATTCAGCGATTTACCAAATGAATCTGAGCCTGTGATCAACGATCTACCAAATCCTGATTCATAATCCTGCATGACTCTCCTTCATCTGCGTGATGTGCAGGTGTAGTCTTATCACATAGAAGAAACCCTAGCCGCATGAATGATTTGCCTCCAACGAAGGACATAAAGGAGAATATCTTCGATCTCTACAATAGATATGGAGTTTGAGTCCCATTAGAAAATCTTGTGTCACGATTTGGTTAAATGTGCTTATGTAGTTTCGCTCCCGTTGAAGAAACCCTCATCTCTTGAGGAAATAAAATCTGCCAAGAAAATCCCAGTTCGTGAGAGGAGAATTTCAAGGACCAGTTCTGCGTGAAAGAATATTGCTTCCAAGAACTGTTGAAGTAAAGTGCAGATCTCACAAATCTTTTAGATCTACTATTTGGTTGCATAACTGAAGCATATACCAAAGCACCAAGTGAGAAAAATTATACTCATGAAAATGAAATCCAAGAACAATTAGCGAGATCCGAACGCAACAAAAATGAAGACATGCTTGGATTTGTTGTTGCATGTGCAAGAGGTTACGAGCCATCGTCAAGAGATCCGTCACGACCTATGATGATGTAAATATGGTATTTTTCCATTGCGGCTTGATGGTGTACTATGAGAGGTGTAGTCGATGAATGACGTGAATAGATGGTGCTTAGATGAGGATGGAGCAAACGAAGCATTGTAGGTGAGAAAAACTATCAAAGTGAACCAGGTCATGGGTTGAACTCAGATCAAGTGCAGCCCCTATACTTCTATTGTTTTGATCTTCAACAATTGTGATCCGACCATCTCATCCTCCACACAATAATCCGCCCAATGATTTTAGCAGTCCTCAGAGGAAAATTGGCACACTCAAATGTATAGTTGTTGAGAGAGGAGCGATATTACTTACATAAAAAAAAATCGTTGATTTACATTGAAGGCGCAATGGAAAATACAAGGTTACATTGAATTGAAGGTGCAATGGAAAAGACAAGGTTATAGATCTTTCATTTTCTTATCAATTTAAATTGCAATTGTCTTATTGTGGAGAATATTTGTTTGCATATTGCATGTGAAATCCAAAGTAAGAAAAAATAAGAGATCTGAGATCTATAGAAATTTCTACTGCGTAGTTAGAGCTATAGATGTCTTGCCACTATATTGTAGAGAATTGATGTATTAATCAACGTCCTTTCTATAATCCACTCAACGACCCTCTTGGGAACAGTATCCTTCATGATTTGCTCATCTGGGTAAGTGATCTGCTCATCTGTGTAACGTGACATCGATCTGGAATTTTTTCCTTTTCCATCAGAGTTCTGTTCATGTGCATTCTTTCTTGGATCTACATCAGCGATCCCTCCTAGCCTGCAAGCTATATCATTATAAATTTATAGCCCGCGATTTCACAACCTGCGTGATTTCATTAAGCTTGCGATCTAATAAAAAATAAAAATATGTGATCTTCATCAATGATCAACAATCTGTGATCTACATCTACGTTCAACAAGCTTTGAACTATCTTTGTAAATTAGAGGATTTATAAATTTCATCTTTACATTAAAAAAATGGTTTTTTTGTTATTTTGTAAAAAGTGAACTTCTAGTTCATTTTTCAAAGCAACGTGATTTTTAAGAAAAACACGAGGTTAGGGGGAGCTATGTAAATTGAAGGCTTTGAACTATTTTTGTTCACTTCAAAAAGGTGACATACATTTGTAAAAGTTTTTTGAACTTCTAGTTCATCACAAAGGGAAGTTATTTAAAAAAAACATCAAGCATGTATGAAATCAAAGTAGAAACTCTTTAGTACTGAAAGTAATTGTATCAAAGTTTTCAATAAAAAAATAATTTTTTTGGTGTTGGATGTGTTCTTGATATGCCCGAAATTTGAATAAGGGGATCAAAGGTATACATAGTGCTCCCATGTCGTGGTGCATGTTTTTTTGGATACTTGTTGTTCTTTATGATCTCTCTTCTCCTTTGTGTCTAGTTTTGACACTTAACCTTCATCATATTTGATATGCAATTCAAGGAAATCAAGTTTCATCATTCAAGCACATGTGATTAAGCACCTACAATACACAATCAAGCAATCAAGGAGTCAACGTATTGACAACGAATTCAAATATCATAATTCAACCTTAATTGTAAATTGCACATAGTCCTTTTTTGTAAGTGTACTTGTTTTCTTTTGAAATCAAGAGTTGAATTTGTAATTAGGTGCATTTTCGATTGAACCCAACACTCTCCATTCTCTGAGTATAAGTCAATATTGTTACAATATCATTGTAAAACACATTTTTGGGTACATGATCGGTTGTGCACGTCACCCTAAAATTGGCATATAAGCAAGCGAGTGTGACATAAATACAAGCGAGCATGAAAACAAGCAAGTGCAAGAAAGCAAGTTCAAGTGAGCGTGAAAATGGGTAAAGGAGGAAACCGATTACAAAATGAAAATCAAAACATCAAAGAACTTCAAGTAACTGCATAAAAATTGGAAAATCAAGTTGTTAAACTTCAAGACCAACTTGAAATGAAGGAGTAAGTCATTAAACTCCTTCAACTACAATTTCTTGAAAAAAAAAATGAATGATGTTACTTGTGATCTAGTACAACTTGGTGAAACAAAGACTATGAATGAGGATTCCTTATCTAGTGATGAGAATGAATCCTTGATAAACAATTTTGAAGATGATGATTTCAATCAGCTCTAGCATCGACAACATTCTTAACTAGTTCTTCTTCGGAACAATCCTCTCTATGATGATAATGATAATGATGATGTTTCAGATCAACAAAGATTGCAATAGAAATTTAGTGGGACAAATCCAAAATTATTATCCAATGAACATGAATCTATAGTTCAAGCATTTTCTTTTGATTTCAATGAAGAAAACATTTCAATGATGCAACAATATGCAGCGAATAAAACTTCACAGACTTCAAAAAAATCAATGGAGAACACTCTTTCCAATTCCATCATCATACCTTGGGAAGAAATTATTAACAACAAGCATAGAACAAGACTTGGATATGAAAATGATATGAATTTTTATATTCCAAACTGCTCCAAACCAATTCAATTTGTGAGTGCAGGATTCCTTCATGAAAATTTGACTTCACTTGTTCCATTTAAGCTTCAAAGTGTTAAGCGCCAATATTTCCAAATAATTGGCTATATGGAAGATCAATGTTTTGATCTCCATCCTTGTCAGCATTGTGAAAAATGTAATCATGCATCAGAAAAATGTTCCAATAGAAACAAGCCTACAAGATTAAACATCCACTATGGGTGGATCAATCCTTGGCAATGGACATCAACAACCAAGAAATTACATCAATCTTACGGAAGAGTACAATCTCAAGCAAAGACTCATCTTTTAGCACATAATATTTTTTGATAGAATACAACTCCAGTGTCCCCTTATGGTATAGATTTTGAGCATGGACCTCACATAANCATTTACAAAACACTCTTTCTTTTCAAGGGGGGGTATTTAAATCAAAATGGTACAATAGTGACTTGGTTTAGGGTAACCCACATGAAAACCCATATCTTCTCACCTTTCAGCTTGAAAAAGGGGGAATATTGATAATGGTTGTCATTCTTCAAGTTTCGACAAAAAAAGGTCTGTAGATGGCAGACTCTGATACACTACTATGAAGATGGACAAAATATTGTAGATGATAGAATTCAAATTGTCAAATGGGAAACAAATAACAAAAGTTTGAAGATGACAGACTCAAATACATGATGCATTGTCATGTTGATCAACATATAACAATGTTGAAATATTCAGGGAGCATTTTAGTGATTCACTAATTGTATATGGTGATACTATATGTTCACCAATTAGTAGAAGACACCAACCTCTTCTAGCTAAATCACTTGGAAAATGATGGAATTGTCAAGCAGACAGGGAATGTTCAGACATGGCGGTTTTTCACTCCAGAATTTCAGTTCTCTTCAATTTCATTTCAGATGAGCCATTCAAAATCTAGATTTGATGTTTTCTCCAGGATATTTTTCATTGAAGCACATATGAAGGCTTCTGAAATATCCAACTTCATATATTTTACCAAGCCACTTGGTAGAATAAAATTTCACCAAGTTCAGAGATGAACTTGGCATTTGTAAATATAAAACTTTCGGATTAAAGGGGGGAATGTTAGACCTCTTAATCCTAAGTCTTATACTCTAGGTATTTTATAGAGTAATATTAAATATGAAATTAGTTTACTGAGAAATCAGACTTTGAATAGGACTACTTCTTTGTAAATGACGGCTATCATTTTCATGTGATGATATGATTGGTTGTCTTCCTACTTTCTAGTCTAGGATTGGGCTATATAAACAAGCTATATTCTCTATGAGTTTGATAGAGAGAGACTTGTGAGTATGATGTAAATTTCTTTTTCCTTATTAATAAAATTGTGTGCCAGAGGACACTTCTTCATCAATAACACAAAGAACATCAACATTGATATATTTTTGGAATTTTTAAAGATGTAAGTCCAATAACCATTTATATGCAATAATGTACGGTCTTATGGATGTTGAAATGAATTTATTCCAATAAAAATCTATTTAAACATATTGCTTTGTTACCTTACCAATACACGTAATTTTCGAAGGTGCTAGAAGTTGTCACAAAGGCACAAATTTGTGCACAAATTTTCTTGGAGGAGATTTAATTCTACCTACACAAACATGGGTTTGTGACACATTTGTGTGTTTTATGTCCACAAGTATGCCCATAATTGATCCTAGGACCAAGTATACCAAAGAGGCAATCTACAATCTTCACATCCATTTTGCCATTTATTTCCTTTTTGCATCACTATTGGAGATTCCAATATTCCTAATGAGGGCTTAAACTCATTTCCAATGAGGAACTAGAAACTTTATTTCCAAATATTATGGATGGTGCTGTGCCCAAATCAAGATCCAAATAATCTTTTGCTCCATCATTCAAGGACATAGCCTCTTTTCCAGCTGTAACTTCCATTTTGTCATAGGTTTTAGGTATGTCAAGTAATTTTCCTTAAAAAAAAAACTATATCCATGCATTATATAAAGAGAAATTTCTATCTTTTAACATTTATTTTTCATCACATAGATGGAGTTTCTTTATTTTTTATACTAATTAGTAGAGGAAATTCCTAGCAAAGGTACCTAAAAACTCATTTAGCATTTCAAATACTGTAAATAGAGGGATACATCATGGATACATCCTTGAACCATTACATGTCCATTTCAAGCACATTCTTCTGCACGAGGATGAAACCATTTCAAATACATTGAACCATACTGCAAATGTCCTTCTTCTGAATGAGGATGAAAATGGGTGGGACCCACTCCCCTAACAGGAGAGCCAAAACAACTGCGTGGAGGTATGCCTGACACGTGGTGACTAAAATCAAAGAGGTGGAACCACAGGAGACCACAAGGCAGACATGGGCAATCGTGAACCTCATCGCGAGTGAAGGAGGATTTGGGAGAACAAAATATTCAAGGGAGATGGAAGCAAAATACGCAAGAGACTCACCAACCCAGGACCCTATTACAAATTTTAGTTTTGTACAGGAGGTACAAACCAAAGAAGCCATGGAGTCTTATACGCCCCATGTGAGAGATGTGGAAAGTATGTCAAGCCAGTTCACATCAGGAGGGATGATGTTAGTCTGGCCATGGGTGATAGATGAGGCATAGGATGGAAATTTAGAGCATGCCAACAAGATTTTTTCATTACAAAGAAGAGTGTTTGGGCTGATGAGATAAATCATTCATGTAGTGTATACATGAACCAGGAAACAAGAAAGGGGCCTTTCCACCTTGTCTCTGACTTCATGCATCTTAGGAAATCAATTTAGAGCTACAAGAGCCTCCAAGCTAATCGTCCCCTCTACAAACAGGCTGATAACATGGACTCCACCGATGAGAGTGAGCCTTGCTACCTGCAACATGGCCTAGAAGCATTGGGACATAGACTGAGGAGAGTTAAAGATGATGTGGATATTCAGAAGCATTAGGTTCGTCGACTCAAAGGAGAAGTGAGGGAAATTTTTGAGCAGGTTACATAGGATATCCATGATGTGAGATCAATTCAAAGGGAGCAAGTATCTTTTGAGTAAGCCCGATGTCAGGAGCAAGTCCATGCCATCCAGAAGCTCACGGATAGACTGACTCATGTCGAGATTTAGGTAGGAACTATGGCCTTCTAAGAACGAGTGTAAAATGAAGTGGAAGCCAACCAAAACTTTGCTGATGGAAAAGGTTCTGGGACCTCTCTAGGGAAATAAACATGTATTTCTATTTTTTTTTGTCTACTGTTGGGACAATATGTCTGTATATTACTCCACTCTTGGAAATTCTTGTAAGGAATATTGGTTATCTATTTCAGTGGTAGCCTAAGCATTTTGAGAAGTATATCACCTTGAAAAAATATCCTCTAGTTAAATATTGTGCAATGATTTTGATACTACACATTATCCTTCGGTAAGTTCTGAATGTTATTGGAAGTTTATCTTTGGCACCTAGTCATATAGATCACACGTGTGAAGATAATATAAAGTTGGCTTATGATTTTGGAAGTAATACATGAGTAAAATGTTTGAGCTATGTTCAATAAATATATGGATGAATGTTTAATTAGAAGGATATTTGTTGCTCATTATGTACTAGCTCTCACAAATTGTTAAATTCTCATGATCCTTGTTAGTATTGAAATGAATGTATTTGGTTTGATAAAAAATTATTTACATTGAGTTAATGGTTGAGAATATAGTTGATTTGGACTAAATTGAGCTTATAGTCAACATTATAGGATCTAATTTGTGTATTAATTAATCAAGACTTACAACATAAGCTATCTCATTATCAAGTCAACCTTTGTATTTTAAAACAATGGATGACATAAAACTTGCTATTGTACCTTTTAACCGATGTTTTCTATTGTTTTATGCTAATTCGATCATACTTATGAGCAATATGATATGTTTTATATTGATGTATACTGATAGAAGCATACATTAGGATATGTATGACACTAGGTGGTAACACCTTGGAGCTTCTACACACAATGGAAGCATTTGAGTGTTATCTGATTTCTCGTACCAAAATATGTTTGGTATCTACAATTTTAAAGGGATAGAAACATAAGTTCTCAGTTTTTCCAAAGTATCACATGTACATTTTCCATGATATCTAATATGATGAAGTTTTGATAGGTACATTATCAAAATTAATTCTTTGAACCTCATAATTCTGGGAAATTTTGAGTACATTCCAATTTCTAGAAGCATAGAGTACCACCCATTGTTAAGTCAGAGTCTGAGACAAAGAATAATGAATAAAACAACATTAAAAAGTTTAAAATAAGTTCATTGTTTACTCATACTGTTTCATATGCCTATTCCATGACTTCCATGTAGTAATACTAGTAACATGCCCTGCTTTGATGCCAACAAATGGTATCAGACCACTCGTAGGTACAAAGAAAACCTAAATTCCTTTGAAATTCTTTGGACAATAGAAAAATGGTGAGCTGAATCATTTTATCATCCCTATGTTTATGTGAATCTATGATGAAATATAATGATAGGTGTCTTTTCTGATTGTGAGAGAAACACCTAAAAATGTGGTTTTCATTCTACTTATGAATAAAAATGAAAATTCTAGGCAAAAAACCTAGACAAGAGGATAAAGTGGATATTTATAGTGCGACCACAGTTCTTGAGAATGACCTAAGTATTTTTCCACACAAATAGTTTGCATGATAGAGTTATGAAAATGACAACAGAATATGTCTTTTCCATAGTTCATAAGATAGGTATATGTGCAACCTTGAAGAAGTTCAAGACCAACAATCAAAGTCTCTTTTGGGTTAAGGCTTGAATAAGATAGCACAAACAACATAAGAAAAAACACATCACCGAGCGCATCCACGCATCTCCTTGTAACATGGAGAAAAGATTTGCAAATCCAAACAACGACAAATATATTATGTGAAGGTTGTTTACATTTACCCTTGATAAAATAAAAGCTACATAATCATATTCTAATGTGTAATAATTTTTTCTACATAACCATACAAAGATGAGTTTTTCAAGGAAAATGTGACTACATATATATACTTCAACTTGAATTGCAAGACCACATTGAACAACTAAGTCTTGCCATAACCTTTGAAGATGCAACAATTCAACTCATGGGGATCACAACAAAATATTTGCACTTGCATTATTTTGAACCGTAATCATAACCTAAGTTTCATGCCATAGTTCCTTTTCACGTTATCAGTGAAGACAAATACTTTTAAAGGTGTAGAATGAATGAAGGAAAGCATCATCAAGTTGTGAATTGAACCTCCATATGAAACTGCATGCAAACTTGTTTCTTGTATGGATATTCCAACTTTCATTGATGCCCCAAGGAAGAAGAATTCATTTGATGATGGAAGGTCACACTTCTTAAATTTATAGACATTTCAATTAATGATGGAATCTCAAAGTTCTTAAATTTATAGAAATTTTGGTGTTTGGAATACCATTGCAAATCTACAAAGATATGTTTTCTGGCCTAAGATGCATGAATATATTTCAAATTTTATCATAGGTTGTGTTATTTATAGCACTAGTAACCCAAATAATAGGAAACTTATTTGCACTTTCCATTACCAATACCAAGTAGACCTTGTGAAAGTATCTCAATGGATTTTGTTGGAGATTTGCCTAGGTTAAGGATAGACAAATCTATTGCTTTTCATGCTTGGGCCAATAGATACACTAAAGCTAGGAAAATAATTTTGGTCTAGTTGTTGAGAGGATATAGTACAAAGAATCCAATGGCCTCAAATGAATAAGTATGGTTATTCATTATTCCACTCATAAATCTCCTTTTCATACTTGTTTCAGTTATTTTCCACCCTTGTTTTTTAATGTTGTTTTAGATAGACTAAGGAATACATGCTAGAGAAGATAACACTTTCATAGAAAGATTATGTAGGTTCATTTGAAAATGTGTGAGCCGCTAGAAAAGAGTTAGAAAAAGTACAATATCGGATTTTTCTCATCTTCTTGCTCCATATTTAACATCCCTTTTGAATGTTCAGGTTCCTTTGGAGATATCTAAATTTTTATCTGCATTTAGGATTGCGATGCAAAGATGATTTATAATTCAGGTTATAATTTCCACCATTGATATTGAGTTTGTTTCTTATGTAGTGATAGAATTTTAGTGGTGGCTATTCATACCCCCTAACCCTAGAGTGTAAAAATAGGGTAATTATAATTGCCACAATTGAGATTTAAAATTGTACAATAGAATATGGGTATGAATTAGAAGGGTAAAGGTATCAATTTACCAATGAAAATGTTTTTTTATTTATTAACTTATGATCATATTCTGATGCAAAAACTACACCCAATGTTGTGACCAAGTAGAGGTCCAAGATTAACCGGATACATTACTTATGCCCATATTGTTAATGGTATAGTCATATCTAACCCAGACTAGTTATCGGAATCCTATATATCGTCTTAACTCTAACACATAAACGTATATGTAATATTCCCCAATTTTGTAATAAATTTTATTTTGTTTTTTGTTTTTGTTTAAATGCGATTGGAAGACCCGGAATATGCCAATAGGTCCTTGAAGGAAAAATGTAACTGAAACATTATGCTTGGAATTAAAAAAATATGAACGAAAGGAACATCCACATTGAATGAGGAAACTATGCATGCAGGAGTGGGGGACATGAAGGGTCACTCTTAGAACTGTCACACTAGGAGTGGGACTGCCAGTATAGCGCTAGACCCACCATAGGGAATCAATAGGTAGTGGAGCGGAGATTCCTGGGGGGAATTGACCGTTAGCTACAAAATACCTAGGAAAAATAATGGAGGATAAATAAGGAAGCGTATGCTGGGAGGCGGGATGCCGCTGAGCATGCTGGAGGAAGGAATTGCTTGCTATGTGAGAACTTTGTGTTAGGAAAGGATTTTCTCAATGAATATCTTAAACTGATTTTTGACTGTCACCACTCTGGGCATTCATAGTTTATCTCAAGGGTGATTGAGGATGGAGAGATTTGTGCCTAATCTATGGTTGGGTGGAACGTGGCTGTTCCCTTTTCATTGTAGCTCGATTTTACCACAGGTTCCATTTTCTGAATATTGTTCCTACAACTTATTGACCTAAAAGTATGTTTGGTTTATGTTAAAATGTGTTTGAAAGAATTAAATAGTAGTTTAGATTCATTTCTGTGAATGCATGTTTTCCATATTGCTGTAATGATTATGGACTATTGTTTCTTCACCCTATTGCCGGAGGATGGCATCTTATTGGGGCATATGTCTGTATGCTTAATGTTGCTTTCTGATAAGAATTTACCTTAGGACTATGGGTGAGATTAATGTCGATAGAAAGTGTGTTTTATAAATATGCGTTTCAGTGTCACTGAAGGAATGATTTAACAACTCTAGCCGTAGTAAAAGAGAATGATGCTTTTGAACTAACATACTCATTTTTTGGTGGAAATAATGATGCCTTGTCTTGGTAATTGGTAACTTCATTGGGTGATTTTGGTTTGCCATGAAGTTACCCTTATGCTGTATAATTTCATTGATAAGTAGGCTTAGGGTATACCTGTATGTGTAGGAGTATGAATCTCAGTGTGATAAGAATTATAAAGGAAACTCTAAGTCTGTTGATGAAAAAATTTACTGATGACCTAGTGCTTGTTCAGATGGATATGTTTTCATGAGTTAGGGTAATGCACTTATTCTATTGATGCCTTTCCTTAGTTTTCCCCTTTCTCAAAGAGAGGTAGTCTGGCATGGTTGGGGGTGGTTATGACTGCTTGGATTATTTGAGGGAAGGAACCTACCTTGTTGTTTCCCTTTAACTTGCTTACTGTTCTTACTTTTCCAAAAGGGGTTTCTCTCGTTGAATGCATTAGAACTACTACCTAAACACCCCTTGTAGTATTTATAAGCCTGTTCAATCTAGGTTGTGAAATCATCCCAAGTCCGCAAGGTTTCCATAGGTCAAACCAACAATAAGGTTTCCTAAGAAAAACACCCAGGGAACAATGCAAGTTCAAAGAAAAAGCTAAGTCTGGAAAAGGCTAAGATTTTCGCATTCCACGATCCGCACAGTGGAAAGCGGAAAGCAATAAAGTTAAGTTAAAGTCTTAGAGAATGTTAAGACTTCCACGATCTGTGATCCACACAGCAGAAAGAGGAAAGCATAAAGGTTAAGTAAAATTTTAAAATATGTTAAGACTTCCGCGTTCTGCGATCTGCACAGGAGAAAGCGGAAAGGAGAAGAAAAGATTGAATTCTTAATGATGTAAAGAATTCCGTGAGCTACAAATAGGAAAGAGGAAAGTGGAAAGCTAAATTAAAGTCTTAAAACTGTTAATACTTCCACAATATGTGATCCGCACAGCGAAAAGTGGAAAGCGAAAAGTAAAGTTAAAGTCTTAAGGGAGTTAAGACTTCCACGATCCGCACAATGGAAAGCTAAAGTTGAAGTCTTAAAAGTGTTATTACGTCAGCGATCTGTGATTGGCACATTGAAAAGAAATGATTAAAATCATAAGAATGTCTAGTTTTCTGCGGTCTGCGATCCATACAGCAGAAAGCAGAAGGTAGAAGAGAAAAGTTGAAAGCCTTAAGAATGTTTAGTTTTTTGCGTTCCGTAGTCTGCAGCCGAAGCCAGAATGCAGAAGGTGAAACTATGATTGAATGAATTCCACCGTGTGTTAATATTCTGAGTTCTGTAGTCCATAGTAGAAGGAAAAAGGCTAAGGGGCGGAACATGGGAATTAGAGATCAAAAAGTCAGTTTCAGTGCGGAACATCTATCTGGTCGTAGAAGTGGATCTGTAGAAGTGGAGCTGTTTATGGTTTTTAATGTTGTTTATTATTTTAGCTTAAGGTTGAATTGTTATGGAATGTTTTTAGCCATATTTATGTGAGAGAATAATAGGTTTACAATTTTTTTTATATGCATTTTTGGCAGGTTATTTGGGTTTGTTACATATGGTATCAGAGCCACCGGTTCAACCCTGTTTCCCTTTGGGGAACATCTAGTTCTCCTGCATTACATTTTTTTTTGTGCTAAATATCTTTATGTTGGAATGCTTTGTATATAATAGGAATTGTCTATGACAAGGATACAGTGATGGCCTCACAAAATGAACAGGAGTACCCACCTGAAGAAGGTACACCAATACGTCCCCCAATGCATCCAGAACTAGTGCGTTATGAAGCTATCCAGGTACTTGAAAGTGTGAAGAATATGATAGTGGAATTGCAGAGCTTCAAGGAAGAAAATGAACAGTTGAAAAGGGCTCAAGAAAAAAAACAAGAGCTCAATGAGATACTATTTCAAAGCTTGCAGGAGAGGAAAAATAGAGAAAATTGACTCGTAGAAGTAGAGAGGGACCCGAAAATGGGGAATAATGACAAAATAAAGGGAAGTTCCTCCCAGGAAATGAAAAAATCTGGGAATCAAGCCTGGACAATGGGTAAGAGAAAAGTGGACCACTTGGAAGGAGAATTCAAGAAGATGAAACCCACCAGTTTTGATGGGGAATCAAGGACTGGAGAAGAAGTGGAAGCTAGTTGCTGGATATTAAAAGTACTTTTAGATATACAAATACTCCAACAACATGAAGGTAAGGATGGAAGTTCACAACCTAAAAGGAAAGGACAACATTTTGTGGCAATACCTAATGATCTCCCATGGGTTAAAGGAGAAGAACCTGGAATGGTTTGAGTTCAAGAAACTCTTCAAGAAACAATATTTATTAGAAATCTATTATGAAAGGAAGACCAAGGAATTTTATGAATTGAATCTTGGTTAGATGACCATGGGGAATCTCATCAATAAGTTCCTAGACCTGTTGTGGTTCATGTCGTACATTAAAGAAGAAAATGTAAAAATACAACGATTCCTAAGTTTCCTGCCACAGTCCTAGTCAAAGATCAGATTGAATTTGATAACCCCAAGAGTCTGGATGAAGTGTTAAGAAAATAAAGACTATGCTTTGAGCAGTATAAAAAGAGGAATGATCTCTCCAAAACTTGGAAGGACAAGAAGCAAGTAAAGATCAATCAACGGAAGAAGGGATTCCAGCCACCAACCTTCAAGAACATGCCAAGGGATCCTCAAGGGAGTCCCTATGATAAAAATGGACAGTTTCAGCATAAATACAATAAACCTATTCAACTTGGACCAAAAGGGACTGCTGGAACCCCTAGGGAACCCTTGAAGTGTTGGTAGTGCGAAGGTATCCATGTACGAAGGAACTACCCACTCATCAAGGAATCCAATAGGATGATACACAACCTGCAAGAAGCTTCCACTGTGAGAGAAGTTGGCAAGAGTTTCCACCGGATCAATGCAGCTCTTGAATATCATCAGGCATATCATTATTTTGCAATCGTTGAAATTGAAGATACTATTTCTAACCAAAGGCTCTCTATACTATTTGATCTAAGAGCTACTTTAAGTTACATCACTCCTAAAATGATGGAGAATTGTTAGCTCCCCAAGGTAAGGCATGCAAAGCCTTGGTCGGTCCAATTGGCCATTGGAACAAAAAGGAAGGTCACTGAGTTTATTGCTAATTGTGAAATTTCAATACAGAATCATGTAACTAGGATCAATTTGAATGTTTTTCCTCTGGGGTCATATGATATGATTATTGGCATGGATTGGTTATAAAAGTATAAAGTACTACTGAATTGCTTTGATAAAAAATTTACTTATATATATGAAGATAAGATTTTTAGGAAGGTAAAGGGTTTTAGTAAGGCTGTTTCCTTAAGGAATATATCTTCCTTTCAATTGAAGAAGTGTTTGAGGAAGGGATATAAGATCTATGCGTTAAAGGTTGCTGACCTACTCCTTAATAAAAACCTAACATCTGTAAGAGACCACCTAGTGTTAAATGAATTCATGGATGTGTTCTCAGAAGGGATACCTAGATTCCCCCCTCAGAGAGAAATAGATTTCTCCATTTAAATCATACCTAGGTCTGCTCCAGCATACAAAGTGCCTTATCAAATGAGTATCCCCGAGTTAACTGAATTAAAAATCCAGTTACAAGAACTACTAGATAAGGGTTATATCAGGCCTAGTGTATCACCTTGGGGAGCCCTAGTTTTATTTGTCAAGAATAAGGATGGGATCTTAAGACTGTGCATAGACTACAATCAACTGAATAAAGTGACCATAAAAAACAAGTATCCTCTACCTCAGATTAATGGTATGTTCGACCAAGTGGGGGAAGCAAGAGTCTTCTCCAAGTTAGATTTGAGATCTGGTTATTACCAGATCATGATTAAGGAGGAAGATGTTAACAAAAAAACCTTTAGGACCTGTTATGGGAATTACAAATCTGTAGTAATTCCTTTCGGCTTGACGAATGCCCTTGCCACTTTTATGTGCCTGATGAATAATATCTTTAACAATTATTTGCATCATTTCGTGTTAATTTTCATTGATGATATCTTGATCTACTCAAGGACAGAAGAAGAACATCAACAACACTTGAGAATCATGCTGCAGACCCTAAGAGACCACCAGCTATACGCTAAGTTCGAGAAGTGTGAATTCTTCAAGAAAGAAATCTAGTAGGACATGTCATCTATGAAAAAAAGATTGTGGTAGATCCGCAGAAGATAAAAGTAATTTTGGAATGGCCTGTACCTAAGGATGCTGCTGACATTTGATCTTTCATGGGACTCACTGGATACTACCGGAGGTTCATCCAAGGGTTTTCAAATATAGCCTATCCTATTACTTCCTTACAGAGAAAGGGGGTAAAGTTTGTATGGTTTGTAAAGTGTTAGGAGAGCTTTGAGAATTTAAAAAGAATGTTAAACATGGCCCTGATCCTGAAGGTGGATGATTGTTGGAGGAGCTATTCAGTGAGTTGACTAGTCAAGTTAACCGACTAATCGAAGATTAGGTCGGCCTCCAAAGGTCATGTCGGTTGACCGGACCGACAAGTAGTTACTCATAACCATTTTTGTAATAATATATAATAGGCTGTTGAGCCAGTTAAGAACTTGATTTAGTTTTGTATATGTATGGACCCTAATGTGATTCTATAATATAATATGTTATTCTACTATCTGTTCTTGTCTCTAGTCTCTGTATGTTTATATGATTCTATATGTGTATTATTGGTAACCTTATGTGATCTGTGAGATTACAACACTGGTTCCATTGTCGGTAGTACATATATGGATGACATGACCATATGTAAATGATATTAGAGCAAGAGATTAAGAATTGGTGGGAGCGTAAGATTGCAAATTATTTACAAAACTACGCGAGAAGAAATAGATTGACCATTGCTCAGGCAAAGGAGAAATTCTTCATTGAAACCCATGAAAAATTGTAGAATCGGTGCCTCAGTTGTTGAAAAAACTATTAGATGAAGCTAGAAGCAACTAAAGACCAATAATTACTTAAGAAATTGATCCGAGGAGGAAGAACAAATTGATCAGAGTGGTTTTAGAAAATTGCAGACGAATTCTGTCAGAAACAAGCAGTAGAGGAAAGAGTTTGAGTTGAAACTATTGAAAAAAGATTCTATACCAACTTTACTAAGCAATTTATTTATTTGCTACTGACCATGTTGTTGAAATTTCTAATCGACAGAGGAGTAGGTCACATAGTCGAACCTCGCCCATCACTCATCGAACCGCTTGCAAACACTAACTGGGCAGAAAAATAGAAGGCATGGGAAAAATTTATTGCAGAAAGGGAGTGGGAGTACTTCCTGAACAAATAGGCAGAACTATCCGAGCTTACTAATGCATGGGGTAGGCTATGGGGGGGTAGTTGGCCATGTGTCGGGGTAGAGTAAAAATATTTTAGTCGACCTAAGAAATACCACCACCAGCAATGAAAAGTTGACCTAAGAAGGAAATTGAGAGGACAATGACTCATAAATTAGGTACATCGAACCTACAAAAGATAGAAAGGGAGAAGAGGAAAAAAATAAGGGAAGAGATATGAGAGCAAGCTATAACGCTCCAAAGAAGAATGGTTGTCAGGGTGACAGAGCATGAGGAAAATCAGCTGTGGTCGGATCATGACTGACAAAAAGAAGGCGTAGTTGAAGAAGTGTCACCAATGGAAGAAGATTTGTGGATAGAGCAGTGAGAAGCTATCTAAATAGAAATACCCCAAGAGGTAAGACCTATGTCTCCGATAAATCTGAGTACTCGAATGCAGGCCATTGTCAAGGAGGACCTGAGACTAAGAGCTAGTGAGTTTGGTATATGGATCCGACTAGACGACAAAGTAAATGATGAAAATCATCTAGTGATCCATTGACCCGAGGAAGGAAATTGGGTTACACTTCAAGCGTACCCGTTCAACCGAAGCATCCATTTACTCTACACTAGACATGAAGGAGTGCCCACTTTTTGAACAAAGATTTACAAAACATTGACTAGTCAGACTCACGAACACAACAGTGCAGTTGGACAATGACAGAAGAAGTCGAAACTGACCGATAAGTTGTCGAAACAGAACTGACAAACAAAACATTCGATGGAAACAAAAGCTCTATTGAGACTACCTATGGACAAAGAGATACATAGAATATCCCACTACCCCCATGACCACCCCTGCCACCACCACCTCCCGAAGGAGAAACCGACTCCCACATGGGGCACGGTTCAACACACATTCCCTTCTATGAGGGCGATGAAGACCCCAGACGACATTGGTTCATCTGTGAGTCGACATGGGAGGCCAATAAAGTTACAAACGAAGATATACAAATGGCGCTGTTTGTAGGTACACTACGAAAAAGAGCATTAACTTGGTATATTACCTATACCGAAAGAACACCTAATGCATCCAAAGCAGAGATCAAGCAACAATTTATGTTCTTCTTCAAAACACCAGATGCAAAGCATATGGCAGCAAAAAAACTCAATTCTACAGTTCAGAAACCAACAGAAACCATTCGAGACTATGATAAAAGATGGAAATACCTCTTGAGTCAAAGAGACTATGTCATTGATGAACAAATACTGATTCAATGGTTTCTTTCATGAATGTCCCAAAATATTCGACGACACATAAGCCTCGATACATTTAAAACGTATGAAGAAGCACTAACAAAAGCTCTGCAGGTCGAAATGGATGAGGACTACCTAGCATATCTTGCTGTCAACGCACGAATTGAAGAATAGTTAGAAATCATGCAAAAATCCTTAAGAAAACTGAACCTCAAGGGTCAGGAGATATGGTGCAAAAAATGTTCTACATTCGACCACACCAAAGATTATTGTCGACAAGAGGTAAGTCGAAAAGATGCCCATTTTGTTCAGACAAAATGTTTCTATGATATCTGTCAAGAGCATGGAGATCATATGCCAAAATATTGCCCATACAACATGAAGAATTGAAAAACTTCTTGGTGTGCGATCTATGAAGTTAAGAGCCACGAGATAGCCGACTGCCACTTAAATATGAAAAATTGATAAAACTATCAGGCAGTCTACCAAACAAACGCTGTGGCCTAGAACAATGATAATGTTTTGAATGAACATAACGTACCAAACAATCGATAATATGAAGGCCGTAGATACAAACATCGATTCGACAACCGTCGTGGAGGATTTGGAGGTCGAGAACGATTCTCTAGAAATCGTGACAATCGACCACGACAATCAAGTCAATGCTTCACATTCTATAAAGAAGGACACCTATATGCGGATTGTCTATAGAAAGACAAAAACAAATTAAAATTTTGTACTAGTTGTGGTGTGGGCGACCATTCATTAGAATACTGTCCCACCATACTTGAAAAAATTAATAAAAAGAAGAATGTCAATGTCTTGTATTGTGTTAAAAAAAGTGATATAATTTACACAAAGTACCTACACATAGTAACTAGACAAGGAACGGAAACTGGAAGTGAAAATCCAAGAATAAGCAAGATTAAAGATAAAAATGAATATCCTAACCCTATAAAGCAAAAACAATTGTATAACGATGCATCAAGCATGTTTCAAGAATTTTCTAGACAAGAAGATGTCAATGACAATTCACAGAACACACTTCATGAACTATTAAACCTAATACATAAAGATAAGTCAGTGGCATAATTCATTGATCTACTACACAATATTAAAAACAAAAATGACATAGATAAACAAACTAAGAGTATATGCAGCTTAAATAAAAAAGATAAGAATGATGCTGACCCACTAGTCGATCTCGAAATAGAAGGTTACCATGTTCGACAAGTCATTCTCGACTTTGGATCCCAAGTAAATATCATGACGAGAGATACATGGGAACAGTTGGGTAGGCCCCTATTGAATGAATCAGGAAAATATTTAAAGCTAGACAACCAAGGACTGATTGAACTCATTGGGGTTTGGAGAAATTTTGATACAATAGTAAAAGGCATTTCGACAAAAGTCGATTTCAATATCATCGACCCTAAGGAAGGATCCAACTCCTTTCTAGCCTTGGTAGGACGCCCATGGGGAAGAAAAATGAAAGCATATATCTCATTGGACAAAGAAAAGATAAAAATAAAAGGGAATGGACAGAAAGTGATTTTCCCCATTCACCCTTCACAAGGAGAACCCTGGACTAAACCTATCGATGAAGAAGTCGATGTTTGAAAACTCTACTAGATTCAAAATACTGAAGATTATACTGAACCTAATATTTATGGAGAACTTCATCTAGGGAACCATGACTCGGTTGGATATAACTCAGATGCAGAATTGTATGATTGGGAAGTTGAAAATTATGAAACACAAGCAAGGGGTTGCTAGACCATTCAAGCTGTCCAGAAGAAACCAACTCGACAATGCTTTTCTATATCAACTATTCCAAAAATATTTGATAAGAAAACAAGGGAATATCCCTCTTTAGCACCAAAAAAAACAAATAATAAATAGAGTATTTGGTATAAAGAGAGAGAATCACTAGTTCTCCATGTAGAACAAGTTTAGAACTTAGGTGAACATGGCCGAGTTCAAAGCCTAGTCGAAACATTTACAGGACAAGCTGCTTGATGGTGGGACACCCATCAGTCGAGATTGCAAACATGGACAATAGATTCAAATTTCTTCATAGAAATATTCAAAGGAAGGAAGCTAACAAAACAGGCACAAATAATTGTCTTCATCCAAGGGCAAGACCCATAAAATCATATAAGAATATGCGAATAAGAATGGAGAAGACTTGGTTACAAAGCCGAGCATACATGGACACACTTATTTCCCTCGACATTAGATGACCTACCTAAAAAGTGGTACAAAATAAAAGAAGCACGAGGTGAAACATTCCTGTGGAATGAACTTAGAGAAAATTTTATTAAGGACTTTAGCTTTATACTAGAACACAAAAAATTAGTCGAAGCTACAAAACAAATAAACAAATTTATGCAACCGACTAATAACAAGTCGACAAAAAATAAAATCCGACCAAACGCAACATTCCATAACATTCGATCTAACAAAATACCTTATTCAACAAGACTTCAATTGGAAAATGAACATACATATGGGAAAAGTTTTCAATGGAAATCTGATCACCCAGAGACAATCAAACCAGTCAAAACGATACTCAAAGTCGAAACAACCGACAAAGTCGATACCGACCGAATGACGGAAACATAATTTCCAGCAACATTTTCATAGTTCAAAGAAGGTAGTCGACATATTAATGAAAGTAAAGCGCCATAATGGATGGATGCAAAAGTAAAAACTAAATAAATCGACATTTCTAATGATAATAGACCGAAAATGGAAAAAATTGGTGATTATTTTAACGAAGAACAAACTACATAAATCATCGACTTATTAAAGGAATTCCAAGATCTATTTGCGCGAGATTACAAAGACTTAAAAGGATTAGTAGTAGAAATGGGCGAGATGAAGATAGACATCAAACCCGATGCCCGACCTGTCAAGAAAATACCTTACAAATTGCCTCACAAATATAAACAAATAGTAAAAAAGGATATCGACAATATGTTGATAGACAAAATTATTTACCCCATCGACCAGTCAGAATGGGAAAGCCCAATGGTCATCCAACCAAAAAAGAATGACCCGACAAAACTACGAATCGGTGTTGAATTCTAAGAGTTAAACAAGGTTACCCTAACAGATCCATTTCCAACTCCATACGCCGATGAGATTGAAATGAAGTCGCAGGACATGAATGCTACTCATTTACGGATGGATTCTCAGGATATAATCAGGTGCCAATAGCGAGGGAAGATAAGAAAAATACAACTTTCATATGTGAATTTGGCTCATTTTCTTACAGAGTAATTGCATTCGGTCTCAAGAATGCACATGTAGCATTTACAAGAATAGTTGTCAAAACATTTCAAGAATACATTTATAAAACAATGGCAGTATACTTCGACGATTGGACGATCTATTCCATGCTGAAAGACCATTGTAAGTGGTTAAGGCTTATGTTGGAATGATGCCAATAGATTCAATTACCTCTCAATATAAAAAAATGCATATTCTTAACCCCTATAGGAATGCTACTAGGGCATATTGTATGCAAAGAAGGTATCAAGGTCGACTTTGCTAAAATAAAAACTATCCTTGACTTAAAACCACCGGTTAATCCAAAACAGGTCAGAGTACTATTGGGTCATACATGGTATTACGGAAAATTCATCCGATACTATTCAGATATGACTTACCCATTGGAATAATTGTTAAGATAAGATTAGGAGTTCGACTAGACAGAAGAATGTGATATATCTTTCGACACATTAAAAAGAAAACTAGTCGAAGCACCCATTCTCGGATTTCCAAACTGGTCGATCGTATTCCATGTGGATATTGATGCTTCAGGCCTAGCAATAGGTGCAATTTTGACACAACCCAGGGAGGACTGAATGGATTACCCAATCATATACAACAACATAAAATTAAACAAGGAAGAATGCAATTACTCAATGATAGAAAGGGAGGTATTAGGCATGTTTTTTTCACTTCAAAAGTATCGACATTACCTATTAGCCAACCCCTTCATATTCTATACCGATCACTAAGCACTAAAATGCCTTGTCAACAAAAAATCACACCATGGGAGAATCTGTCATTGGATATTATTGTTCCAAGAATTTGAATTTGAAGTAGTAGGTTGACTAGGATGATGTTGGACCCAACCACTTGTCGAGAATTGACACGGGGGAGGAACCGATAGGAGTCAAAGATGACTTATCGTATGCACACTTATTTTGAATAGAAGCTGTTCCTGTAGAATTAGAAGAAATAACACAATTCTTGGAGAATGGTAAAGCACTAGATGGAATGAGCATGAAAAAGAATCAAATTTTAGCCATGAAAGCTGCACCATATAGTCTCATTAATAGATTCTCATATAAAATGGGTTTGGATGAAGTAATCCATTGATGTGTATTAGAAAATGAACGAGAAAACATTATGGATGAAGTACACTATGGACCAGTAGGAGGACACTTTAATTTGGATACAACTGCTAAGAAAATACAATAGTTAGGGCTATGGTGGACGACACTGTACAAAGACTGTAAAACATTTGTTAGAAAATGTGATCGTTGCCAACGTCTAGGTCAACCGTTACCTAGTATAGAGGTGCCTTTGATATTAGTAAAACCAAGTTTAACATTCAAAATTTGGGCCATCGACTTCATAGGACCATTCCCAATGCCAACAAAAAGAACAGGTGCAAGGTATATCATAACAACAGTAGAATATGTAACTAAATGGGAAGAAGAAGAACATGTCAAAACCTGTTTTAGTGAGGTAGCTGCTAAATTCATATACAAAAATATCATTACAAGATTTGGCTTCCCTCTAACCTTAATTAGTGACCAAGGGTCACACTTCATCAATAAAACAATCACAACACTAACATAACGGTTCAAAATTGACCACCAACGAAGCTTGAACCTATCACCCTTAGTTAAATGGGGTGATAGAGGCATTCAACAAAACATTGACAAGGGGTCTAACAAAAATCTGCAATACCAACAAAGACGACTAGGATGAGAAAATCACTGTAGTACTATGGGCGTACAGAACAACATATAAACGTTTGATCGAACAAACACCCTTTTGACTATTCTACGACCAAGAAGCAGTCGTTCCTTTACATTTTCGACTACAGACACTAGTGATAGCCGACATCCTGCATATCAATGTCGAAGACACAAGAAAGGACCAACTAATGCAGTTAGCCAAACTAGAAGAACACCGACTACTTGCTATACAACACCAAGAAATTCAGAAGCAACAACAGAAGGCTTGGCACGAGTGAAACATCAAAAATAAGAATTTGTCATTTAGAGACCTTGCATTACTATACAATAGTCCGGTGAAAGGAAAACCAAAGAAACTCCATACCGAATGTATGGGACCTTACATTATCGAAGAAATCAATGCCAATGGATCAATTCAGCTGAGAACATTACAGGGCACCATATTTCAGAAACTGGTAAATGGTGCCCGACTAAAATAGTACCAAAACAAAAAAAAACCAAAAAAAAGCAGTTTTATTACTGCTAACAAAAACTATAAAAACTAGAAAAAAGCAAAAACCTAAACTCCAAAAAGAATCAAGGAAAATCAAATGAAATTCGACGGGCATAGTAGACTACCATTCGACAATAATCGACATTTTTACCATCGACATACCACAAATCAACCATACCTTCATCATCGATAAGAGGATCAAAACGTCAAATCAACCCATCATGACTAGAGTTAGAAGGAGCGTCGAAACCAGAGCATATTAAATCAGCCTTCATTAGAGCACCCTTTACCATCAAATCCACCATTAATAGCACCATCGACAAGATCGCCATCCGCTCCACCTATAAATACTACACCAGTCAAAGATCACATATTATTTCATCAAGATCTAGAGCGATAGAATTACTAGACCCCCGTGAGAAAATCAATTAAGAAGAAATCTGAATAAAAAACCAACAAAATGGCCCCCAAAAAATCTAGAGCCATGAAATCCAAACTAAAAGAGTTGGAATCCACCGTAAGTCCACTAGTGAAACGGTTACGAAACATTAAAAATGCAAAAATGCAGGAAGTTTCATGGGTGCGACACTGGGAAGAAATCAAAGAATGGGCTTACCGGGGTAAGTCAAGGATGATAGAGGAAGCAGAGACTGTAAACCATAGCACCATTATGAACTTTTTGAATGCACCTCTCATGGAAAGTTTTGGAGGAACAAAGGAAACTATTGTAAAATTCATAATCAACTGGTACCACAATGGGAAGTTTTACTTCGATAGACCAGTGGAAATATCAGCCAAAACCATTTACAAACTCACTGGGATATATCCAACAAAGGTGACCCTGTTCCTGTAGGCATTAAGGAAGGATTGGTCGAAAGACTAACGAGAACACCGACAGGGAAAAACTCAAAAGGGTTAATAGTCGGGAAAGTCCAAGACGCCACACCCAAAATAGTGGCCAAAATCGTATCTGCAGGCCTGACTATCACAGGACGCAGCTGCGATTTGAAGCTCTACATGCTGGAAGCTTTCGACTGCATAGAAATAATAGGAAAGAAATACTGTTGGGATCAATATATGACCGGCATGCTCAAATACATCTACGAGAAGTTCTAGGAATCAGGTGCAATAATTAGATTCCCATCACTCTTAATGTGGATAGCTATGTACCACCTATGTCCAGTCAGGCATAAAGAATTCTTGGAGCCATCCAGGTTTCATATGTGGTGCTTTGAGCCTTTTTTCAATGGCTAGAACCCCACTCAAACAAGAAGAAAGCAAAGTGTTCCTGGAACACTGGTTTCAAAATATAAAAGTCTGAACAACTAGATGGAGGGTGCCTCAAAACATTCGAATATTTTTGCCTCCTACAACACATATCCAACTAGAGCTCGACCACACAGCCGTATGGAACAAGCAAGGGTCGACAACAAAGGAAAATCCACTCAACTACTACCCAACAGTTGAGGAGATCTTCACAGAGCTAGCCAGGAATTCCAAAACCAACATCACCATACCAGAGGCTGCAAAAACAAGTAATCCACTCATTATAGAACCATTAACCAACCAGGAGAAGGAGGAAGACTATGAAGTCAACCTTCATACTAGTACTTTCACTTCAGAAGACAATCCGATAGAAGAGAAAACCCCCCTCCAAATTGAAAATGTACCGACTGAACAACAAGCTATCACACTGACAGAACAAAGCATTATAGTCATGACTCAACAACATGAGAAAGGAGAAGAAAAAATAGAGGAAGAAACCCAATCAGACAACCTAGAATATTCCATGACAAAGGAAAATTTGAAGAAAATAGCTAAGGAAATATCAACATCAAGGAAAAAGAAAGGAACTCAAGAAAAAGGGAAGGGGAAGCACACACTCATCTTACCAAAGGAGTCAAAATATGAGGAAGAACTACTTGCTACTGTTGCCGACATCCTGGAGGATGATGCAATAAAGAAGGTATCCATCGAGACCCAATTCAAGCAGTTTTTCGAATCGAGAGCAAAGCAGGGTAGGATTAAAAAGGTAAGAAATGCTACCCCACTTAGAATAAATCCTATCGATCTAAATCCATACTCACCAAGACCTTCTCCAACTAGAATAACACTAGATGAAACCATGGCCATATCACCAATTTATAACGAAATTATCCCTGGAACCCTCAAGGAAAAAAATGACAAAGATGTTGAACTTCAATGATTTATCGAAAATCCGCCAAATCTATTCCTTAAATCCCAGCAAATCACCACCACCCACAAACTTGTTGAGTCAAGATCTTCCTGATAAAGTCTCACTCCAAGAACCAACCAAGTTTCATCACCACCATCAGTTATAGGAATTATCAAATAATCATACATTTGCAACCCTGACCTAACATCCACCGTAGTCGTAGCCCACATTTCATCATTTACACCAACCTTCCAAAACCCTCTGGTCAATGAGGCAGGTAGGGGATTACTTTCCCTCGAAGGTAATAATCAAGCAGCACCAGATGCAGAAATTGACAACCTCATGGAAGATGAAGGAATCGACAACCCTTTAGACCTATAACTGGAAGTCAAAAACCCCATGTCGACAAGTCATCTTCTAACCACCCCTCTAAATCCAGACCATTCACCATTCACCATCACCGTCACCACCACCAACACCAAAATCTCCTCATAATCCAAAACCACCATCTTCACCACCGTTGGAAGCACATACAACCAAAAACCCCATTCAGGAAATTTAGCAAACTAATCCTACCGAAGCAGAAGTTTAGTCGAATGAGAATCCACTGAATGAAGAGCAACAAACACCACAACAACAGCCAACATCAATACCAACAGGATCAGAAGTGGTCCATAAGTCTAAACATAAGAGAAAAAGAAAAAAGAGCACCAACAGCCACAACAGTTACTGACCATGATCCACCTTCAATAGTTAGGATCGAATTCTGCAGTCGAAACACCAAAGCTAAGAGATGGAGATTTGGATTGACTCTTGGGAGCACTCACCAAAGAAGCATAAAAAAGAAACCAAACAAGACAAAAACGGATTGAAAAATTGAAGACATAACAAGTTGAATTCCTGACTAAATGTAGGACTTTAACACAGACAATCATACCAGGACCATAAGAGACCGAAAACGACAAACCCTTGGAGAAAGCATACCAACTATTCGAAAACGTTGTGTCGACCCTTCAAGCACAACTACAAACCAAGAAAGAAGAGAAAAAAGAATAAAAATCCATGTTATTAAGACAACAGTACACGACATTTTTAGAAGCACACAAGGTACTACACGAACATCTAGAGGAGTCAACTATTACAGAAGAAGTACTGCGTAGCTGGTACACCCATTATGGCCAAGTCTTTCAACAGGATCAAGAAACCTGCAAACATATCAAGACACTAGAAAATCAACAAGGTCTTGACGAAGCAATGAAGAGCACAATACAAGACCAGATAATTGTATTGGAAACACCGAAACTAGAGAAGCTAGAGAAAAAATATCATCACTGGGTAAACCAAGCTCTTTCCAGCATTGACAAACTGAACACAATTTGTCAACAAATGAAAATATTGAAGGACACAACAGATGAAAAAGCCCAATTTTTGGGGCCCGACATGAACAATATTATAGAACTCTCAATTCAGGAGAAAATGGCGCCTTTATTTAAAATTACCACCTTGACCATAGACATACAAAGAGCTCTCTGCAGTTGGGCATATTTTCAACACCAACTGGCCATTTCGGCAGAATCCATAGTCGAAGTATGTGTACATAGGAAACCATCTATTAGACTACACAACCCATGAATACAAAACAATGAAAATGAAGCTACTTGAGGAAAATTTTCGTACCTCCCCTGTTTCTTCGGGATGAAGAAATATTTTGTTCCTGGGGAAGATGTTGGAGGAGCTAGTCGGTGAGCCGACTAGTCAAGTTAACTGACTAATAAAAGATTAGGTCGGCCTCCAAAGGTCATGTCGGTTGACTGAACCGACAAGTAGTTACTCATAACCATTTTTGTATTAATATATAATAGGCTGTTGAGCCAGTTAAGAACTTGGTTCAATTTTGTATATGTATGGACCCTCATGTGATTCTATAATATAATATGTTATTCTACTATCTGTTCTTGTCTCTTGTCTCTATATGTGTATTATTGGTAACATTATGTGATCTATGAGATTACAACAATGATCCCTATAAAGAATACACAGTTTATACTGATGCTAGCAAGGAGGGGTTGGGAGGAGTATTATCTCAAGAAGGGCATGTGGTATGTTACGAATCTCGCAAGTTGATGGATAATGAACAGAACTATGTAGTGCATGATCTAGAATTGGCAGCAGCAGTACATGCCTTGAAGATGTGGCATCATTACCAGCTGGGGAAAAATTTCCTTTTATCGATAGATAACAACTCTATAAAGCATATGTTTACTCAACCTGGAATCAATGCCAAACAAGCACGATGGATGGATTTCTTAAGAGAATTTGACTTTGAAGTGAAGCATATCAAAGGTAAGGAAAATAAAGGGGCTGATGCACTCAGTTGAAGAACTCACGAAGTATATGAGATCACTGTGAGTCACCCAGAAGGTGATCTATTGAGCAGAATAAAAATATCTAGCATCAATGATGTTGAATATGGAAATCTACTAAACAACTTACTGACAGAAGAGGTAAATTTGAATGGGAAAGAATTCAAAGTAGACCAGAAAGGATTAATTTGGTTTGAAAGAAGAATATACATGCCTAATGTCGTAGATTTAAAATTGTTTATTATGAATGAAATGCACAAACCTCCTTATGCAGGGCACCCTGGTTACCAAAATATGGTAATAGCCCTCAGGAAGCAATTCTACTAGCCTAATTTGAAGGCAGATCTAGTTGATTACCTGTCTAAATGTTTGGAATGTCAATAGGTGAAGGATGAACACCAACATCCAACAAGTTTGTTACAACCCTCACCAATTCCTAAATGGAAATGGGAGGTAATATCTTTGGATTTTATCACAGGTTTGCCTTTGACTCAAAAACAACATGATTCAATTATTGTTGTAGTTGATAAATTAAGCAAGTATGCTCATTTTATACCTGCGAAGTCAACTTATAAGGCTGTCAATGTTGCAGAAATATTCATGAAAGAGATATTTTGGCTTCATGGAGTGCCAAAGATGGTAATTTCTGACCAGGATGTCAAGTTTACATCCAACTTTTGGAAGTCAATGTTTGCAGTGTTGGAAACTAAGATTAACTTCAGCACAAGCTATCACCCTAAAACAGATGGGTAAACAAAATGAACCAACCAAGTCATTGAGGATGCATGTCATGGAGAAACCCACTAAGTGGGAATACTATCTGCACCTAGAATAATTTGCATACAATAATGGCTACCAGGCTTCTGCTAAGATGAGTCCATTTGAAATTCTGTATGGAATGAGATGTACTACCCCTTTTAGTTGGGATAGTCTTGTATATCGTGTGATGATGGGACCTGAAATGTTAAAAGAGATGGAACAGACTGTGTGGCAAGTGCAGAAGAATATGAAGGTGGCGCAGGATCACCAAACGAGTTATGCTCACTTAAAAAGACAACATAAAGAGTTTTCGGTTGGAGACCATGTTTACCTCTGAGTCAAGCCCAAAAAGAGCTCCCTAAAACTGGGAAGCTGCACTAAATTAGCACCATGGTTCTATGGGTCCTTCCAAGTCTTGGAAAGGATTGGGCCCGTGGCATACAAGCTGGCTCTTCCAGCACATCTAAGAATTCATAATGTTTTTCATATTTCATTACTAAAGAAATATGTATATGATTCCACTCACATGATTGATTGGAATGTGGTACAGGTGGAACCAGAGGGCAAGTTCCAGGTGGAACCTATGCACATTCTAGACAGGAAAGGAACTATACTTCAAAACCAAGTTGTCGCTCGGGTTAAGGTGCAATGGAAGCACTTTATCCTGGAGGAGGCGACCTAGGAATTGGAATATGCCTTGCAAAAGAAGTACACAGGTCTGTTTCCAGGAAGTATGGGAGATGACTGAGAACACTGTGGAAAGTGTTACATTAAGGGGTGTTATAGCTCAAAATGACACATCTCTTCATGTAACCAACTTTCCCATTGTTTTGTTGCATGTCGACACTTCCATGACAACACTTCATGAAAGTCATTGAAAAAACACCTAACTTGGAGGACCCATATATTGAGTTTTGTAACTCCATTTGAACTAATATCTACACCGTTGGAAAGGTGTCTGAGTTAGATAAAAATTTCTAGAAGGTACCAAAGTCTAACAATGCTTACAAGTACCCTAAAAATGATATTTTTTGATGTATACACGAGTTGCCTTAATGAAACCCGTGTATGGTACGCGACTTGCTATATATAATACTTGCATATGCCCTAAATACGCAACTTTTTGCATTGCAACCTGCGTATACCTACTGCATACGCGACTGATGTGTCTGTAACCCGCATATTTCTCCTAAAAATGTCAAAAAAATATGTTTTTCAAAATTTGGGTAGTTTGGTTAGTTATGCAACTGACTCCTTCAGTTGTAACTACTTTTTCTTCGACCCTATCTTTTCAGAAGCATATAAATAGAGGTAGGGAGGTCCATAAGAAGGGACTGAAACTTTTGCATTGTCATGCTAGAGGAATTGGGGCTCTCTTTGCCCACACCTTTGCCCTAGAATATTTCTCCTTGTGTTGCAGAGCTTGGAGGATGAGTTCCTTGGAGAAGAGAAGCAGTAGAACCAAATCAAGGTTTCGTGAAGTGCCCAAATTGAAGAGAAGGTATATTTATACTTGTTTTCAAGATTAATAAAGATGTGATGTCCTTCTTCTTCCCAAATCATTGTTCAATGTGTGTTTGAATCTTTGTTTATGATCATATGATAATTTTAATCAAATTATTATTTCATGTTTCTTTGATTATCATTTCTTTATATATGGTCATATTTGGTTTGAGGAAGCTATAATTCATTTTGTAGGTCTCTTGGAGCAAGAGGAGCGAGAGGAGAAAGAATAGGATTGAAGGGCTGCTTGGATCAACCTTTGTTTGGCTAAGGTATGAACCATTCTAATCTTTGAATATTGTTTATATTTGCATGCAGAACCATTTTCATCAACCTTCCAACCCCAGTACATTGATGGCCTCTTAAACCCTAGCCATAGGATACTTTCCTTTACAACAGAACTAGAAACTCTGCTGGGGAGAGCCTTGTTTGTTTGGGGTTTCTCTGTATTTCTTTCAATCTTTTGCAATGGTTTCAGGTCCTTCTTACCACTTAGGAACACCTTCTAAATTTGATAGCATAGCTCCCCTGCCTTCCTAAGGCAGTTTTTCACCTTTTTTTTGTTTTTTCCTACCCATACACGAGTTGTAGACTGAATAGTGGCATATCTGGTATGCTTATGCGGCTTGCTTTATTGTCAACCCGTGTATGATATGCGAATTGTTAGTGGTAAAACCCGCATGTGGTTGTACATGCGACTTGCTGTACTTTCAACCCGTGTATGATACGTGACCTGTCAGTAGTACAATCCACATGTGCCCCTAAAACAATGTTTTTCCTCATTTTTGTGGTTTTGTCTGCTATTGTGGGCTGTTTGATAGGTCTTTTGGGGTCCTCTGTAGGTGCATGAATCCAGGGAGTTAGTGTCATCCATTTTGGTTGTTCTTTATCTATGTGGTAAGCCTTTTTATAGCATTAGGGTTTTCTCTTTTCTCTTTTCTCTTTGCTCTTTGCTCTTTCCCCCCACCCCCTTTGCTTGGCATGATTTTTGGCTTATGTTTCTGGTCATCCTCTCTTAGTGATATTTGTCTAAGTTCATAAGCTTGTTGGTGTTTGTTTCCTTCTTCTTTTGTTGGTTAACTTCACCATGCCAAAATAGTTGACTTGTCTTTTACGCAAGCCTTCCTTCCAAGTAGGGTTTATACTGACTTTAGGGCATTCTAGAGTCTTTTGGGTGGTTGTATAGCAGAGTTCCTTTTGCTTTGTTCTTTTCATCTACATGCTTTTGTTTGTAGGTAGTTTTTATTTTTCATTTATAAAAGAAAAAGAAAAGAAAATATAGTTGTTTAATATGCATGTAGATTAGGGTTTTGTGTTTAATGCATTGCATATCATTATTTTTGAAAAAAAAAAGAAATTGTTCTTTTGTGGATTTCAAGTTTCTTTTTGAAAAGAAATAGAAGAGTGTTTTCTTTTTGCATTTCATTTCTCTTTGCTTGGTCATTTTGTTTCAACTTTGAGTCAAAACACCACATAAGTTTAATGCCATTTACCCTCTGACTAAAAACAACCTATTAAAATGAATGATATAATTTAAAAATTATTAGTAACTTTTATTTTATAGACTCCTACACCAACTAGCTTAGGATAGACTTGTGGGATAGGGAGTTTAAACTCCCCATAAGTGTTTTAAATTCAGGCGTAGTTGGCCTATCAATAGGTAAACCCTTTTCTATGTTGATTGTATCTGGGAATCTCCTCTCAAATGAGAGTTAAGCACGAGGCCGCGTGGAGGCTTGGACCGAGGAGATAACCCTCCGATTCCTTGCTAAAGTGTAGACCAAGGTTTTTACGCATATGGGGATTCTGTCTTAGATAGGGTTTTGGGCTCTGCTACCCTGTCCATGCGTACGAACCAGGCTTGCGACTATCCCCCCAGAATGTCAATATAGTTAAGGTAGCCTTTAATCTCTTTGACATCTAGGGTTCATACATAGGTACACCGAAAGGCTATTTCTGGTTGACCTTGGACGGGCTTGGAAGGTAACCCCAGTAGAAGGTGTGGGAGGGTGGTTTGGTGATTCCTCCACTTGTTCCTAAGGCCATCTACAGGGACACCAAGTAACTGTCTCTCAGCTTTATTTTGGAAAGCATATCTTATACCTATTTGTCTGTTTGGCTTTAGGAATTTTTTAGTGAGTCCTGTGTGGTTTGTTTGTACTTAGTCTACCTTTAGGTGTGTGCTTGGTACTTTTGGTTTCCTGTTGACCTAAAACTTTGTCTTATTGTTTGAAACTATGGCTAGCACCCTTTTGAACACTAGCCAAGAGATCCCCATGTTGGGAATTCCTTGTATTATTCCTCTCACGGGGAATGTTGGTGTTCCTTTGATGGCCACCTTGAATCTCCCTGGATTCACCCTAGGGCTACCAATGTGGTTGTTTTCCACTCCAACTATCTTGAATGCTCCTAATGCTTCTCAAGTAATCCCCTTATATCAAGGGCATCAAAACACTACTTTCCCTTCACCTGTAGTTGTTTCTCCTGCTCCTTCTACCTCATGTGGTGAAAGTACTGATACTAGTAACCGACAGTCTAAAAGGGTAAAAGAAGGAGGAATAGGAAGAAGGCACAAAGCAAGGGGGCACCTGTTCAACTTCTACAAGTCAAGTTGAACCTCACCACCCAGCCTTTGCAGTTCATGCTGGGGGAACCTATCCAACCTCTGCAGTTCATGTTGGATCTAAGCACTCAACCTCTGCAAGTCAAGTTGATCTTGACCATCCAGCTTCTATTGATCATGCTGGTGGGATCCTTCCAACCTTTCTAGGTCATGTCGGATCCAGTCACTCAACCTCTATAGTTCATGCTGAGGGAACTCGTTCAACCTTTGATGTTCAAGTTGAACCTCCCCATCCAACCTTTGCAAGTCATGTTGGATCCATCCACCCATCCTCTGTGGTTCATGATGGGGGCACCCACTCAACTACTGCAAAGCATGTTGATCCTAACCCTTTAGCCTATGTAGTTCATGCTGCTGGTTCCCATCCAACCTCTGCAGGTCATGTTGGACCTAGTCTTTTAGCCTCTGCGAGTCATGCTGGGGGCAGTCTCTCAGCCTCTATGGTTCATGCTGGAGACAATCTATCAACCACTGCGAGTCATGTTGACACTGTTGAAAAGAATACTCATTCAAAACACAAGCCCAAGTTTCCTTGTAAGCTTTGTGAGGGAGACCACCTTACTTATAAATGCCCTTCTATTGCGGAGGTGTGAAGAGTTTGGTTTCATGGTCATCCCGTTTTTGAACATTTTGAATTTTTTCAACAACCAGCCTCTTATATTTAGGTTGGACCCAGTCACCCAGCCTCTAGTTGTCATGTTGGGGGAAAAATCTCAACCTCTGTAGGTCATGTTGAGAGAAAATAGTCAGCCACTGCTGGTCATGTTAACACCATTGAGAAAACTGGTTGATTGAAGTTCAAACTTAAGTTCCCTTGTAATTTATGCGAGGGAGATCATCTTACTCACCAGTGCCCTGCTATCGCAGGGGTGCGAAGAGTGTGGTTAGAGACTCAAGAATTTCCTTCTCCTAAACCCTATAGTTTCTCAACAACCTACTCAACCTTTGGCTGATCAAGTGGTCGAATCAATCTCAGCTTTGGTCGATCCCACTCTTCTTTCGGAGAGTGATCCTGATGTGATTGAACCAATGTCATCTTTGGTCAATTTCACTCTCCCTTTGGAGAGAGACTTTCATGAAGCGGTTGAATCGAATTCATTGTGGATCAATCCCACTCTTCCTTTGGAGAATGAAGTGTCTTCTAGTCACATTTTATTCACCACCAGTTTAGAACTTTCTAAACAAGGGGGCACTGAACTCACTTTGGATCAATCCCCACCAAGCTCTTGGATTGCTTCCTTTGATTGGGATAGCCTAGTTGAGCCACACCTTCCTTCTGATGCACCTTTCCAGATAAAGGTAAAAGTTGAACCATACATGATTGCTCATTGTATTGTTTATGAAGGAGCATCAGTTAGTATTTTGTCTGCTCGTGCTTGGTGAGGCATGGGATCTCCCAGCCTTGTGTTGACTGCTAGTCAGTTGATAGAAGAACTCGTACAAACTTGGGAATTCTTGGTCAAACACCTGTTAATTTGGGTGGGAATACCGTCTTAGTTGACTTTATGGTGATAGAAGACCCCTTGGACTTCAATATGCTCCTTGGACGCAATTATGTCTATTCCATGCAAGCTGTGGTGTCAACATTCTTTCGTGTGATGTATTTTAATCATGGTGAAGAAATTGTCACTGTCGATCAGTTGGATTTTCTTGATCCGTCTCCTGACCCAAATAGAGACCAGGTCTTTCCTTTATTGATTCCTAGTGTTTCTATAGACACTACCCCGCCACAGGTGAGCTATGTGGCCTCATGTCCTTTGTGTTCAATTTCTACTGAGAAGAAGCCTCTGTTTTCATGCTTACCTTCCCGGGACTTGGTCCCAACAGTTGACCAGGTAATTCATCCTATACAGACTATGGAGCCCGCTCTCCACTTTATCAATCCATTTAAAAGTTTAGACATGTGCCCTATCTTGGATGATCACCTTCCTTCGGATGAAGTCTTCCTAGAGTATTTGATACAGTCTAACCTTCTATTGGATGTTGGTTCAGTTGTGACTAAGTCTAACCATGATTTTCTTAGTAAGCCTGATATTTTCATGGATCGGTCTTCTTATGTTGGAATTTTTGAGTTTTTGGACTCTCCCTTCGAACATCAAGTCAGTGATCCTGATGAGTTTGATTTTTCTTATGAGTTTTTCAACTCTTGTGATATTGAGTTTGTTCTTGTAGACTCTATCTCCCTTGTTGATTTTTTCTCTCCTTCTGAGGTTGATATTACTGATTATAAACCCTCGAGCCTTGGTGCTATAGAATCTTCTTCATCATCACGTTTTTTCAGGTATTTCTTGTTTTTGGGGTAGCGGGGTCCATAAAAAGTATGCGGTGTGGGTACTTGTTGGATGCATAATTAAATTCCACATCCAACGAGATCTACCACTCAGAATTTGAGTAAAAACACAGGGAAATATGTCGAAAATACAAACACAAAAAGTAGTTTTTTTCATTCTTCCTCCAAAATTAATAACTATTATTTTATTATTTTCCTTAGGAGGCCCATTTTAGACCTCAAATTTTCTCTAATGCATTCTTCTGTCTCTTCTTCAAGCTTGCCAAAAATGAATATGGTCCCGAGTTTTCTTTCTTGGACTCGTTAAACCTTTACAAGAAACAGGGGAAGGGAAGTTCATTCACATGTATTTTCAACATCATGGAAGCAAGTCTTGTTTCCTTGAAAAAAACACCAATTTTGAGTCTATCGACAGTTGGGTCTTAGTATTTTGACCTTATCCCGATTCACAGTTTTTAACTCCTCCAGTTGGTCTCTTTTCCAATTATATGGGGAATTTTTCAATGTCTCCTACATTGCATATTTTTGTCATTGGTCTTTTTGTGTCAAAAGCTGCCTAAGTCACTTTTGTGTCGTGCTCACTATTCAAGGATTAAACCTTTGTCAGCCATTCTGCAATTTCCTTGACCTTTTATGTCGACCATTCCCTGGTATTAGTTCATTACATCATGTCTTCGATGGTCCTTGTCGTGAAAATCAGTACCAATTCCAGATCCAATTAGTCTTTGAATTACCTCATGTTGGATGATGAAGGATGCCTTAATTCCTTCTTTCCAACAAATCTCTTCCTATCAACTGCAACACCTCTTGCTCTGGGAATGAGATTTAGAGTTTTATGACAGTACCTTGGGGATTGCAGTCATCAGTGGAAATTTCCCTCGCTATTGGGTAGTGGGAATACCTTAATGTCTCCTACTCAATGGATTTTTCAAGTGTTTAACTTCAATTCCTTGTATTCACACTTGCTAGAATGTACTAGGTACTATAGGGACCATTTTGATTAATGGTGGTTTCCCTCACGTTTGTTAACGGTTCTAATTATTGACCAGTAATCAAACGGTTTCCTCCATGTTCAACTTCAACTCCTTTATTCGCATGGTTAGGATTTGTACCTTTTGGTCGGTTTGGATTGAAGACCTTGGGCCGATAGTAGCATTGTCATTTTTTGCTATTGCTTAAGTTGCGCAAGACCTTGTTACACTTTATATGACATTTTGCTAAGACATAGATCCACCTTGTATTTTTTGTGGCTATGATCGATTGTCGAGTATGAATCCACCTTGTTCATTTGTGGCCATGGCTCCTTTATATTTGATATGGAACCTTTTTTCATATTGAGCAGGGATAATTTTAGGGGCTAAATTTAGCCCATGGGCTATTTTTAGGGGTTTTCTCCAAAAAAACATTAGCTATTTTGCATTTTTTGAAGCCCAATTTCGCCCAATTTTGATGGGGTAAACTTTTTTCACCCTAAAAATCACCAAATTATTATATAAATGATACAAAATCCTTGGAAATTAAAATATTTTTTGAAAAATATCGCCAAACATTTTATAGTTGGTGTTTTAAGAATTAGTAAGATTCGCCAACATTTATACACTTTTAATTAAGTATGGTTCATTAAAATCATCCCTGATATTGAGCGACCATGATAGTTTCATCAGTTAGACATATGTTGGATCCACCTATATATTTATGAAGATGTTTTGAATATGGACTTGTATGTCCCAGAGATCAGTTTTGTCTGACATTTATCTCTCTTTCAGGTACCTTTGTTCGAGCCTTTTGATCTTGGATTCTCTGCTCTCTCCATACTCAAATGTTTCCCTTATAATGTATTTCGGCTATCATCTTCCCCTCTAACCTCATACATTAGGGGGAATTTTTTATATCTCAAAATGACACATCTCTTCCTATGACCACTTTCCCATGATTTCGTTGCATGTCGACACTTCCATGACGACACTTCATGAAAGTCACTGAAAAAACACCTAACTTGGAGGACCCATATCTTGATTTTTGTAACTATGTTTGAACTCATCTCTGCACCATTGGAAAGGTATCCGAGTTAGCTAAAAATTTATAGAAGACACAAAAGTTTGAAAATTCCTATAAGTACCCTAAAAATGAGATTTTTTGATGTATATGCGAGTTTCCTTAAGGAAACCCGCGTATGGTACACGAATTGCTATATATAATACCCACGTATTCCCTAAATACACAACTTTTTGCATTGCAACCCATGTATACCTACTAAATACACGGCTGATGTATCCACAACCCGCGTATTCCTCCTAAAAATGTAAAAAGAATACGTTTTTTGAAATTTGGGTAGTTTGGTTAGTTATGCAACTAACTCCTTCAGTTGTAACTACTTTGTCTTTGACCCTATCTCTTCAAAAGCATATAAGTATATGTAGGGAGGTCCATGAGAAGGGACTGGAAATTTTTCATTGTCATGTTGGAGGAATTGGAGCTCTCTTTGCCCACACCTTTGCCCTAGAATCTTTCTCCTTGTGTTGTAGAGCTTGGAGGCTGAGTTCCTTGGAGAAGAGAAGCAACATAACTAGATCAAGGTTTTGTGAAGTACCCAACTTGAAGAGAAGGTATACTTGTATTTGTTTTCAAGATTAATAAAGATGTGATGTCCTTCTTCTTCCCAAATCATTGTTCAATGTGTGTTTAAATATTTGTTTATGATCATATGATAATGTTAATCAAATTATTATTTCATGTTTCTTTGATTATCATTTCTTTATATGTGGTCATAGTTGGTTTGAGGAAGGTATAATTCATTTTGTAGGTCTCTTGGAGCAAGAGGGGCAAAAGGAGCAAGAAGAGAATTGAAGGGCTACTTGGATCAACCTTCATTTGGCTAAGGTATGAACCATTCTAATATTTGAATCTTGTTTTGCAGAACCATTTGCATCCACCTTTCAACCCCAGTACATTGATGGCGTCTTAAACCCTAGCCATAGGATACTTTCATTTACAACAAGGGGGAAATGATGTAATATCCCCCAATTTTGTAATAAATTCTAAAAGACTATTTTATTTTTTGTTTTTGTTTAAATGTGATTGGAAGACTTGGAATATGCCAATAGGTCCTTGAAGGACAAATGTAACTGAAACATTATGCTTGGAATTAAAATAAATATGAATGAAAGGAAAAGACACATTGAATGAGGAAACTATGCATTGCGGAGTGGGGGACATGAAGGGTCACTCTCAGAACTGTTACACCAGGAGTGGGAATGCGAGTATGGTGCTAGACCCACCCTGGGGAATCAAGAGGTAGTGGAGCATAAATTCTTGGGGGGAATTGGCCGTTAGCTGCAAAAGACCTAGGAAAAATAATGGAGGATAAATAAGGAAGCATATGCCAGGAGGCAGGACACCATTGAATATGGTGGAGGAAGGAATTTCTTTCTATGTGAGCACTCTGTGTTAGGAAAAGATTTTCTCATTGAAGATATGGAACATAGTTTTGGCTGTCACCACTATGGGAATGAATAGTTTAGCTCGGGGGTGATTGAGGATGAAGAGATCTGTGCCTAATATACAATTGGGTGGAAAGTGGCTATTCCCTTTTCATTGCGGCTCGATTTTACCATAGGTTCCATTTTCTAAGTATTGTTCCTGCAACTTATTGACCTGAGGGTATGTTTGGTTTATGTTAAAATGTGTTTGAATGAATCAAATAGTAGTTTAGATTCATTGTCGTAAATACATGTTTTCCATATTGTTGTAATGGTTATGGACTATTGTTTCTGCACCCGGTTGCCGACGGATGGAATCTTGTTGGGGCATATGTCTGTACGCTTAATGTCACTGTCTTATAAGAATTTACCTTAAGAATGTGGGTGAGATTAATGCCGATATAAGGTGTGTTTTATAAATATGTGTTTTAATGTCACTGAAGGAATGATTTAATATCTCTAGCCGTAGTAAAAGAGAATGATTCTTTTGAACTAACATACTCATTTTCTGGTGGAAATAATGATGCCTTGTCCTGGTAATTGGTAACTTCATTGGGTGATTTTGGTCTGGCATGAAGTTACCCTTATGTTGTATAATTTCATTGATAAGTAGTCTTAGGGTATACCTGTATGTGTAGGAGTATGAGTCTTAGTGTGATAAGAACGATAAAGGAAACTCTAAGTCTATTGATGAAAAACTTTACTGATGATCTATTGCTTGTTCAAATGGCTATGTTTTCTTGAGTTAGGGTAATGCACTTATTCTATTGATTTCTCACCTTATTTTTTCCCTTGCTCAGAGAGAGGTATTATGGCACTATTGGGGGTGCTTATGAATGCTTGGATGATCAGAGGGAAGGAACCTACCTTGTTGTTTCCCTTTAACTTTCTTGTTGTTATTACTTTTCCAAAAGGGGATATTCTCATTGAATGCGTTGGACCTACTGCGTAAAAACACCTTGTAGTCTTTCTAAGCCTGTTCAATCTAGGCTATAAACTCAACCAAAGTACGCAAGGTTTCCATAGGTCAAACCAACACTAAATTTTCCTAAGAAAAACACCCAATGAATAGTGCAAGTTCAAAGAAAAAGCTAAGTATCAAAAAGTTAATATTTCTGCATTCCACGATCCACACAACGAAAAGTAGAAAGTGGAAAAGTTAATTTAAAGTCTTAGAGAATGTTAAGACTTCTGCGATCCGCGATCCGCACAATGGAAAGCGAAAAGTGGAAAGGTTAAGTAAAATCTTAAAAGATGTTAAGAGTTCCGCGTTCCGCGATTCGCACAGTGGAAAGCATAAGAAAATATTGAAGTATTAATGATGTTAAGACTTCTGCATTTCATGATATGCAAAGCAAAAAGCTAAAATTAAAGTCTTAAAAGTGTTAAGACTTCCGTGATCCGCGATCCACACAGTGGAAAGTGGAAAGCTAAAGTTTAAGTCTTAAAAGTGTTAATACTTTTGCGATCAACCGGGAAAGAGGAAAGTGAAAAGCAAAAATAAATGATTAAAATCATAAGAATGTCTAGTTTTTTGCTGTCCACAATCCATATAGCAGAAAGCAGAAGGAAGAAGAGAAAATTTGAAATCCTTTAAGAATGCTTAGGTTTCCAGGTTCTGTAGTCCACAATGGAAGGCGGAAGGTGGAAGTACGATTGAACGAATTCCACAGTATAAGGTGAAATGCTAAGGGTGGAACATAGGAAGCGGAGGTCGAAAAGTCAGTTTTAGTGTGGAACACCTATCTAGTCATAGAAGTGGATCCATTTATGTTTTTTAATGTTGTTTATTGTTTTAGCTTAAGGTTAAATTGTTATGGAATGGTTTTAGCCAAATTTATGTGAGAGAATAATCATGGTTTGCAAAAAAAAAAATTATATGCAATTTTAGCAAGTTATTTGGGTTTGTTATAGTATAGGTGTGTCTAACCCCATATTCTCTATATCTTCACACACCCCTTCTTCAAAAACCCCTCAAAAGATACCAATGTTTCCATACTAAAAAAATCATTTAGAAATTCACCATGGGTTAATCATGTCATGAGTTCTCTCTTTGTGTAGGTTGTTATCTCACCAACTGAAACAATTGCAAATGAAGAACATGTGAAATATGTAGTGCAACAATAGAGATACATACATTAGGGACAGTATTACACTTTCATATGCATTCACATTGTAAAATTCACCCTAAACCAAATTTATCAGGGTAAATTTTTGCAAAATCAGTTTTCCATTCGCAACACTGAAACATTCAGAAATTTTACAGAGTAATATGGGGTTAAATGGAAGGTATTGACCGATTTTGGTGGAATTGTATCCTCTCGGTGACCTATGCGACCTCTTCTTTGTGGCCTCTTGACCTATGTGACCTTCAAGAACTCGACGACCTCTACAACTTGTTGAAAACCTCCAGGATCCAAGATTGGTGAGGTAAGTAAAAATGCAGTCTCTCGATGACCTCTGTGACTTCCGGTATCTGACCTTGGTGAGGTAAGTGAAGATTCATTCGTGCAGGCTTGGAGAGGTAAGTGAAAATGCATGTAGGGACTGGTCTTAGTCACTAAATTGATAATATATCCTAACTTGTCTCAAATAATTTGAGTCTCTCATTTATGTGTGTGTGCCTATTTTGTTTGATTTTTGAAGGGAAAAGTTCATCTTCAATGTGCATATGTGCAGTTATAAGCAACAAAATATATTTGCATATAGTGATAAATTTAAAGCATAAATTTTACAACATATGGTAGTAATATAATGACTTGTACATGTTTCTTTTCATACAACTTTATTTAAGAAAATATCTTAGATACTAAAAAAAGTACCTGTATGATAGTAGTTTCCTTTGTAGATTTGTCCCCATTGATTTTCCCTTGCAGCTCCCTCAACATGGAAAACCCGCTTTAGAATAGTTGTAGATCCTTCAAGACTAAACCAAACAAATCATCTTACGACTTCCTAGCTCTAAGAACTATGTTCTTGGACCCCCGAGCCCAAAACATGAGTACAAGTCCAACCAGTTCAAATCCTTCCCTTGGAACATAAAACTAGCCTCCTCTTCTTTGTTTTCCTCATGCCAAGATGCCCCTTCCTAATCCATATAACTCCCATTTTATCTACCTCTGCTCTCCATTCACCGACTCTTTACTACCTTATCCCCTCATTAAAGTCACAACCAACTTCTTATCCACTAAGTCAGGGTTCATTTACTTTTCCATCCCATCCAAATTCGATATAAAGCCATAGTCATTTGAGACAACCATAAATAATCTTTGTTTAATAATTTTACCTATAAACTATTCATCATTACTTTAAACTCAACTGACATTCCTTTCGGCATCAACTTTTAAAAATGTATAAGGTATAATCAAAACTTAGTCAATATCAATTTATCCATTAAATACGATTCTTTTAAAGCTATAATTATTATTTTGTGGTATAGTACCTCGTTCAATAATTAAACCTTAGTTTTAATTAATTGTAATTAATACTTATTATTATTATTATTATTATTATTATTTTACTATATTCCAATTAATTATAATTAATCCTAATGAATAATAATTTATTTCATTTTTTTAGTTAAATTATAATTAATCCCAATTAATACTGATTTATTCCACATTCTTTAATGAATTATAATTAATCCTAATTATCACTCATGGAACTATTACCACATTCGAGAATTGCATCTTATTTACGATTTAAAACTTTTAATTAATATTTACTAATGTAGTTATTAATAATCTATTAATATTTGTGGACATCATTGCACCCAGAGAAGCAAGGTACTCTCTAGCCCAGTATAGGGGAGATCCTGTCATGTTAGTCACGTTATTAGCGGACATAAATGAAAAATATTAAAAAATAGGATAGATCCATAAATTAGATCCCTTTGGGTGCTTGATAAATCCAGGTTTAAAATGAACAGATTATGTTAATTTACTAGATTTTTTCTTTAGAAAATGATCATTTGTACTTTTTTAATGTTCTTTTTCAAGTTCATTTGTCTTTTTATTCTCTCTAAAATATATTAACGATTAATGATTAATAGAAATACTAAACTCTTTTTTAAAATATATTCAACCTTCTTAGAAGATTATAGCATTTTTATTTTATTTCAGTTTTAATTAATTTTAAAATTATTTAAATTAACCAACTTTCTTTATAATTCACCATAATAATAATAAAATATTTTTTTATAATAAAATTAATTTTGGTGTGGCTTTATAGTAGAACATTGATATATTTGAGTATGGCTTATTTAGTAGAATAAAGGAGTGTTATCCAAATAACATTGATGAGACAATGTGTATTTGTTCAAACAAAAAAGAATATAGAGAAAAATATGTCCCCTAATTTATCAAATAATAAAAACCCAATAATAAAACTAAATGAAAAGTAATTAAAAGATCTATGTTAAACCCAGATTTAGCAAACACCAAAGGGATCAAAATGTTTGTGGTGTAATTTTTTATGAACATTTAAAAATTTAAGATAAAAAACTTACACATGAAGAAATTGGATGCCTCTCGGTGCTTTCTAGATTTAGGTTTAAGATGGATCTATGCTAGTTAATACTCAATGAACACTATAAATCAATGAACATTATCAATCAACATCAATCATTGTTAACCTTGATCATTATTCATTTATCAATTAGCATCACATTCAACAATCATACCACATAACTATAATTAACTTAATTAATATTCATTCAATGATGTCTGCAATCATTAATCAGCCTTAAGAACACTTGTTTAATAAATTTTAATCAAGTTAATTATTACCTTATTAACATGAATTAACATTCTTAATACTTATTTAATATTAATATATCAAATTAATAATAATGTAATTAATATTATTTCATCATTATCATTGATAAACCTAGATCTTGAGCTAATTAATATTATTCTTACTTATTTGGAATTCACTAACCAAGAACTTCAATTAGAAACTAAGTTAACAAGAATCTTATTAACAGTATTTCTCCTTTATCGACCATATTTAATAATTAACCCTAATATTTAATAGTAACCTCCATGACACTTGTCCTTCTCCTCAACCCGTCATCTTCCTCCAAATTCGAATTGCTACCACCGAACCCAAAGTGCGCCATATTGGAGGCTATTTTTATCCCTGACATGTCATATTTTCATAGGTCTAAAATCATGTCTATAATTAGGTTTGAAAGGTCATAAAATATTCCATCATTGTTGTCATAAAACGCAGGGAATCTCTCTCCAAGTGGCACCTAGTTTCTTCCTAGCCTCTTCCTCTTCTATGGGGAGTTACTCCTCTTCACCCATTTGAATCGTTGGGATCATGATATGTTACTTGGAACATATTCACCTTCCAAAAATATTCCATTACTCATAATTTTGAATTTGGGGTTAAGTCATGACATGTGTAAGGAAGAATCTAGCCACCCAAGGTTTCCATGAACCTCCAAATGTCCTTATGAAGCAATGCCACTTTATTTTCTCCATATTTTTTTTTTATGACCCAATTTAATGTGTAAATGAAAAAATAAGGTTCTATTGGGTCCCATAGCTCCCTTATTGTAGTATTTAATGTATCCTTCCCAACATAAGGAGCTAGGAGGTGGGTGAAAATTTGTCAACTAGCAGCCTCATTGTGATGGGGACATGCCAATATGTAGATGATATATGTAAGTGTAGATAATGATTACATATCTCGTGTAGGTATACGAGTAGTACTCAACAACACATCACACATATGCACACAACTTACTATTCATCGACGCATACTTTAACATGAATTTGCAATGTCTATTCAGTAACTCATATCATAATAAGCTATGAAACCAACACAATATAATAAAGAAAAACAAAAGAATCAAGCAAAGGGGTTTGACACACAATTAATCAGTTTCCCTTCTAAAACTTCCATGACATTCCTATCTACCTACTTCAGTTTATCTAATTCACAACTAATTTCCACATCCTATCCTTCCTCTGTTGGACTACCCTGGAGCATCAAATACATGACCTAACTCCAATTAGAACCTGTAAGAGGACGTGTTGACTCCATCGACCAATATTCCCCAACAAGAACCCACTAGTCATCATCACACACCTTGGGTAGTGTACCGTAGCACAACCCTCCCATGACTCCAGGTTTCAGGGATAAACGGTGGGTAATGCCTCCACCCCCCTAATGGAACAAGGGACTATGTCTACATCGACATAGTGATTGTTTTACGACTGGTGTACTCATGTTTTTTCATCGAATAACCAATTTGGGCGGTTGAGTTTCCTGAAACCCCACACCTGCCCACACATCATGATAATAACAATAATCATACATAACAATAACAATTAATTCTCATACCATATCTCTCTTGGAATTCATACCATCAATATACCTTCATTTTGTAGGGCTTAGGTATCCCTTAGCTCTTCTTAACTTGTTGGTTTGTATCATAATAGAATGTCATGCAATCATTGACATGTATACATATTTCATTAATATTAACAACAATGTAATCATTTTTTTATTATCATGCATACAACATCATAATAATTTATTCGACACGTAACTTTACATTTATATGTACATACCATCACCGATTAAATTTGCATGGTTGAGACATAATCAAATAATGAACACAATTTATAATATTAATATCACACACAAATATATAAATTTCACAAAATAATAAATCCATATGTTCAGAGAGTCATCAACTGACAAAGTTACACAATAATAAGCATTTATAACAAGTAATTATATTCTAGGTAATAAGGTCAAAATGGGGCATTACAATGCATTCAAAAGGAACACCTTTTACCACAAAGGTTATGAATTATTTTTTAGTCAAATGCACGGTATGGTAGCATTGGAGTACAAATTATCACATGATCACAAATGATGTTATCAGATTGTTGGTATCATATCCCTATGTGATAACAATTTATGTTGGGCAATTTTTCCATGATGTGATGGTCTACACTACATTATTCTATACTTTATTGCTGTACATAACTTAACCTATATTACCCTATCCCTAATATAGACTTCCTTATATTAACATACCTTACCCTACCTTATACTATGCACGTTTCCCTAATTAAAATACAATACATTATTTAGACTATTATGACCTAACCTTATGTAGCCTACACCTAGTGATTTTTAACCTAGAAAAACATAGATAATAAGATATTGTAGAGCACACTTGTGTATGAGTACCACTACATACCACTAGGGATAGACTAATGTACCAGATTGTATCCTAGTATAGACTAACCTACCTAATCTACTATCCAAAATATTAACCTATCCTATAAATACAATTTTTCTCATGAACTCTAAAATGCCCCTTGTAATATAAACCAATCCCTTAATCAAACATGTTTTGTTAGTTCAAGGACACAACAAACATTATTGGCATAGAAAATAATGTATAATAGTAAATAAAACCATGCACGTAATAGACATATGATTTTGTCTTGTAAAACCTTAACCTGTTCCCCATGAGTCCATGGCCATGAGGTTTTTTGTTGGGAAATTTCCAAAACTAGGGATTTGCTCATTACCATGTATTGTAATTTTTGCATTAAAGGGTCAATTCTTCAAAAAATTATTTCATGATTTTGTGGATAGTGTGATCATGTTGGTTTTGTCCAAAATAAATTTTAGCTTCTTATGGAACTCAATTTCGCTACTAAATTTGGTTTTATGCCCCTAAATTGAATTCACAATGTGTCTATAAATTCCTTTAGGAGGCGACTTACAACTTGCAATGAAATGAGAACTAGGACTCAAATTAAATAACTATCAATTTTTTTGGAACCATGAAATCTAATTATATCTAGGAGCACCACTATCATATGTGTCCAATGCTAGAAGGGTTTTTTATTGGAAAATTTTCAAAACTAAGGTTTTACGAGCATTAACACATAATGCAATTTTTTTTAGTAAAGTGTCAATTCTAGGAAAACTTGTTTTGTAAGCACGTGAATATTTTGAATTGGGAATACAAAACATTGTTGGGTCAAAAAAAGATGAAAAAGAACACTTTCATCACTTTCATGCATGTATTCCATAAGTTTGTTGTTTGATTGTCAAATATTTGCTTATGTGAGTCATGTTTGATTCTCAAACCCCTCCAATACTATCAAAACAAGTGTCCACTATAACCATGTCAAATTTCAGTCCATACATGCACAAACTGAAAAAATCTCAATGTTGGCCACATTAGCATGTCATCAGTGATATACAATACTATTGGGTGGGTGAGTCATCTTTGAGTCTGGAAATCATCCCATATCGTGAAGCCATGCAATTAGTTTTCTGAGGTCAAATACAATAAGTGGATATATTTTGAAATTGATTTTTAAATTTTTTTTTTAATCATAATAATTTTTTCTTATAATTATGTTTCTCATGTTTCCATGGCACTATCATGGGATTTCATGGAAAAATAAGATACCCTAAACTCAATTTACTTTTGATGGTACACACATAACTTAACCAATATATAAAATTTTAATATGTTAAATTAAAATAATTTCAACGTTGGCCCCATGCAACACATTAATTAAGCTATAGGTATGGTTTTTGATGCTCGAATCATTAGTGTCGGTCATGTTTGAGTATGAAAACCCTCCCACACTATCAATGCACGCGTTTACTTTAACCATTCCACATTTCAGTCCAAGCAAGCACAAATTAAAAAAAAATTTAATGTTGGCCTCATGCAACACATTAATTAATCTGTAGTTATGGTTTTTTATGCTCGAATTTTTAGTGTTAGTCATGTTTTATACTGGAAACCTTCCCACACATTCAATGCATGTGTATAGTCTAACAATGCCAAATTTCAGTGGAAACAAGCACAAATTTAAAAAATTTAATGTTGGCTCTGTGTAGCACATTAATTAATCTATAGGTATGGTTTTTGATGCTCGAATTGTTAGTGTCAGTCATGTTTGAGTATGGAAACCATCCCACACTATCAATGCATGGGTCTAGTCTAACCATGCCACATTTTAGTCAAAGAAAGAACAAATTTAAAAAATTTCAACGTTGGCCCTATGCAGTACATGGTCAAGCACACCATTTGGGTTATCATGATAATTGTTCATTTCCTTACTGAGCTTCTCTTTGTTTCAAGAATAATTTAATATTCTCTACTGAACAGGGCCAACCACGTGAAGGTGGAAGCTCTTATGGCCCCTCCCCCACTCACATCACTCTCAATTCTCCATAACCTAACAAAATCTATGTTTAAAAAACAAAAAATTGTGTTTTTTTGTCATACTTAAGAAGCAGTGTCTCTAATTATAACATATGCCAACATACATGAAAATGAAAAAAACACTAAGAAGCAATTAATTTAAACGTACCAATAAAATTCAATAATTCTATCACAATATTAAATCAAAATATATAGAGTAGATATATGAAGGCATATCTCATACACTTCAATGGACTTCACAATATTCTTCATCCAAGTCATCATCTGTATCATACAATATATAGTCAACATTGTAAGGATTGGTCATATCATTATCATCATCGATGTCAGTTACGATCATCATGTCATCGTTGATATCATCTTCATGGACATTTTCTGCTACATCATCTAATTCAACTATATCTTCGGCATCTTCTTCTGGAACATGATATTCTAACTCATGTTGATCATCTTCAACATTGTCTTCTTCTTTGAGACCCTCTTCATTACCTTCCTCTACGTTATACTTTACCAACCTTCCCTTTGGATCGTGTCTCACAACAAATGACCAACCCCCTCTACCTGGAACCTCAGAGTAAAATGCTTGTTCACATTGGCTTGGCAGAACATAGGGCTCTGTTCCTGGCTCAAACAACCGTGTATTAACCATGGTATATCCATTATCATGTTTAATAATATTTTTATGGGGATAATGTTGATTCAATCGTAACTTATACCATTTGACAAAGAAAATAACTACCTTGAAGGAGTTAAAGTCACACTGAAGAATATTGGAATAACCCAATAATTCGTAAAAATTTAAATTTTTTCATGTAACATATAATGTTTGTAGTCGTCATTGCCTAGGGACCAAAAACTGTTAACGGTTACTTTTAACAGTAGTATTTAGAACTACACAATTGTAAACCTTTTAGTTCTGTATAACTATTGGTTTATCTTCATAGTTCTATGTTAATGATTTGAATTTAGTAGTTTATGTTTTTCGAAAGACAAGAAAAGAATATTATGTATGAACCTGATAATGTGTGTGTTTTTTTACTATCTTATGACAAGTAGGAAAGAACTTCAGTTGGGATCGAGGCTTACTTAGCTTATAGCTAACATAGTAAAGTGTTACTTCTTCTACAAGTTCTGAATAGGTAAGTAGTTAAGTCGTTTTGTTACCAGTCTTTCCAGATCCAGAATAACATTCAACTAGCATATAAGAGAATGCTAGTTAAAAAAAACATTTGTTTACCGCTTAAGTAGAAAAGAGGTATTGTTAATCTTAATATTTATGATCTTCATAGATGATAGTAGTGAGTACTTTTTCTAGCAAACTGAACTTGGATTAATTATTCTTCTAACCACCATAGCTGGTTTTTGTTTGTTTAATTTTGTATCATTCAAATTTTAATTTTAGAAATATGGTTACCACCTTAGGGAACAACATCTCATCAAGCAGATACCCTATTGAAACTAGTTGATGTTATAATATTTTCCAATATTATTACTTTTACTGATATTTGAGTAAATATGGAAAGATCTAAGGATCTGAGCAAGAATATTAAGCATAATTAAATGAGGACTCATGTAGGAAACGGTACTATGATGTACAAGTATTTTTAAACTAGGCTTAGTACATAATGTTAATAGATATACTAACACTACTTATTTTATTGCCATCATAGATTTATAACTCTTTATGTAGGAAAGGATATATATTGATGTCTAAAATATGATTACCCCTATTTATTTTATATGGATTCTCGTTACATAAGAATTTAATTGTCAAAGAAAACACTAGCATTCATGAATATGTGACTATACTAGGTTCTAACTAGTTAATCTCTATAGTTACATGCATTTACATGTTATTGGTTCATTCACCATTGTATATGTATCATCTTAGAATCAAATACTAAACATTATTTTTAAAGAGAGATACATACACATGTATAAGTTTCCCATACATTAATGTTTTAGTTTATGTTAAAAACCTAGTTTTCATGGATACCTCTCAAACTAATGTTTTTGGTTTATACAAACAAAATCCAAAATGAGGATAATGAAACCAAAAAAATAATACCATAAGGTTTTTGACCTTTAAAAAAAAGTTTACGTACAGGTTAAAACGAGAATTTCAAACTATATCATGAAACCCATATCTCACAAATAATTTGGAGGACATGTGGTTGGTGTTCAATGATGAGGGTTTTAGTTGACTTTGGAGGCAATGAAAGGCTGTTCTTAACCTAAAATCACATTTTAGTTCATTTGTTTTCAGAGCTGTGGAGAGAGTAGTTGTAGGCTCATGACCACATGGCTTTACTGCCACTCCATTGAGCATATGATTCCTTGCCAGAGTCATTCTTTCACTGTGTAAAGAGATTTATGTATCTACTCGATCTAATCCGTGTGATACTCTTCACCACCATTACCCTAGCTTCGTAATCGTCTCTCCTATTGATATTTTGACTTTGCGAGTGCTTCTAACTATACACTATGTGGTGAGAGTTGTTTTGAAGGAGTGAGCTTGGTTCTTGATTGTAAAAAGAAAGTTAGTAGTAAGTAATAGGTTCTATGTTTTACTGATTGTTTCCTAGTGTGGGTTTGATCCTTACTTCATAGTGGCTTGGGACTTCACACTTAAACACTGCGAGTTGTGTTTCTTCTGACAGTTCTCTACTTCAGCTCGTGGTACTATACAAGGAGGCTAGGTTGGTTCACAACATCAAAACAGCTGTGCAAACTCTCTTGGGTAAGAATCGAACTTGTTTAAAAACTCTTCTGCACAAAAATGAAGTTATTATTTTGTTAATTATATGTTTTTAACATTCAGGGTTTGATTTGTGTAGGCTCTCAAGACGATAGATTGGTTTTGAAGGACTCCACCAACAGGGCTTCCATCATGGCATTCATCTCGGTAAGCCTTAGTTTCACCTGAGGTTCTCCTGCACTGGTTGTATGGAGTTTTAGGAAGATTCTGCCACGTGGTTGTCGGTTAATTGTTCGGTCATGGCAGTTAGATGCTCTATTTGTTTTTTTTAAAGACCTAGTGGTTGTTTTGTAATGAAAGGATTTGGGGATTTCATAGCCATGACTTAATAAATTAATTTTTGGCCTTTTCAGCCATGGTTGAATTATAGTGATATTATTTTGATACCAGCTTTAAGCAGTGACTTTATTTGAACAGGCCATTGGGCCGTAACTGATATAGTTTGAGTTTTAGGGTTGAATGCTATTTGAATTTTAGTTAAGCTCGAAGCTTACTATTTTTTAAACTATATTTTGATAATTTATATTTATATTTGCCGTGGTTTTAAATAAGTGAAGGAAACTGTGATATTCTTAACTGTTCCGGTTTTTCTTTGATTCTGTGTATACTATCCTAAATAAGATTTTTGTTACTGTAAAATTTATATTTATTTGGATTATGTTTAAACATGAAAAGAAATGTTTTGGACAATTAGTTTCTAAGTTATAGTTTGATTTTACATAAATAATAAATTTTCTTCAGTAAATAGATAGAAGAAAAATAATGGATTATACGACCTAAGTTTTTACTGTAATTCCTGAGTTAATTTATGTTTAAGGATTATTACTTACTTTTTCTCAGTTTAAATTATCTTATAGTGTTAACTTCTATTTTATTTTAGATACTGTATTTCATTTTGGTAGATTTATCTATCAGAAAAATTATGGTTAAATGAATGAAGAAATGTATGTTAAATAAAATCTTTATATGTGTGAACTTGTAAAATCCTTCTATTAATGGAAAAGAAGGTAAAAATCCATATTTTAATTTTGAATTAGTACATGGTTAGTGTTGATTATAATGTTACTCTGATTTCATTTTACTTGGATTAATAATGAATTTATCTCAGTAAATTTATAGCCATTTTTACTGTTCTTCTATGTTAACCCTGCTTATTAAATTTCTGTTTGTATAACGTCTGTTAACTATTATAATATTAAGATTATAGTAAATAACCTATCTACTGTGTAAATACATTCATAGATTAAGTATATTAAAATTCCCATAAACATATTTGTCTATATCATTATAGACTACTTCATCTAAGAAATACTTCTAATATAGAATAGAGAAACATATGGATGAATAACTCTTATGAAACATGTAGAAAGTAAATAAACATAAGCAAGCATACTTCATTCAGTTCTTTGTCTGTATCTAATCTAACCTACAGTACTAGAGTACTACATTACAAAAGGTGTGGAAAAATACAGTTTAGGTATTTACTTTCTATTTATCAATTAACTCAAAAATTTCTCTACTCATTTACCCTAATCTAGCTAGTTCAGAACTTACTAACTTTCACAACATATACATTTCTCCTAACTAGCCCTATCAAAAATAAAAATAGAAATATACTATATCTTTGATAAATCTTAAACTTTCCAGATACAATAAATAATTAAATGACTGAACTAAACAAGTAAAACCTGGAAGTATAGATGAGGTGACAACAACTTAAGGAACTTGTTCCTCCCAACCAACTCCTGGAGAAAAGTTATACTTCAATTCTTAGGACCCCCGAGATTTTCTCCTGGTCCACCTAGTAGAAGTACTGGGTGAGAGATGTAGTATAGAAATCCTCTGCAACTCCACTGAGTGTTCAACAGTAAATCAGTTCTGCTTGCAGCTGTATGAACTCATCTTAAAATAGCTGCACTAGTTTAGGTCTTCAACACTTTTCCACTCAAACTTACTTCAGCTAGTCCCCTCCATCGAATTCTCTTGTTCACTCCATTCACTAAGAATGATCACAAATCCAGAATGAGAAGCCTCAGTTGTCTTCAATGGGAAGTTTTTATTAGCATGCCTAGGTATTTTGGGTCAGTTTTTACTTAATGAGCCACCTGCTCTTGTTCCACTTTCTTGGGGAATCATGACCCAAAAAATAGGGAAGTTGCCACCTACAACAACTAGAAGTAGTTTGAAGATGCTGTCACATGTCAATATACTCTCAACCCAGCCTCCTCCATCAAGTGACTAGTAAAACACTCATTTAACAGCTTCCCTAAGCTGTTGTCTCATTTTTCATTTATTTATTAATAAAATATTCTGCAATTACATTAAATTATTCTTGACTCCACTTGGTCATTAATTACAAACTTTAACATAAAATATAACATAATGTTTCTTAAAACATACAAATGTTTTGCAAATTGGGGCATGTGACATACACAGCCCTTTAATTTATAACATTGTCCTCAGTGTTATTTATTCTTCGTCCTCAGAATTACCCTGGAACAGGATTAGGTATGTATCCCGCATATGACTCTGCAATTCCCAGGTGGCTTCTTTTGGACTAAGGTGCTTCCATTGCACCTTCACTTGACCAATGGTACGATTCCGAAGCAAGATCTCCCTCCTTTCGAGGATACAACCTAGTTCCACTAGAAAATATCCTTCGGTTTCCACCTGCACATCATTCCAGTTGATAACATGAGTAGCATCATGTACGTATTTTGTTAACACAAAAATATGAAAAACATTATGAACCTTCAAATTTGGCGGTAAAGCTAACTGATATGCTACCTGTCCTATTCTGGACAGTATTTCAAAAGGTTCCCAATATTGGGGTGCTAACTTAACACAACTTCCTAATCTCAGAGAACTCTTTTTAGGCCTCACCTTAGAAAAGACATGTTCACTTACCTGGAACTCCTTTTGAGTTCATTTAAGATCTGCTTGATTTTTCTGTCGATCTTGCGCAACTTTCAAGTTACCTTGCACCTGTTATACAATTAACTCCATCTCTTTTAATAATTTAGGTCCTAATACTAACCTGTCAACTGGATTACTCCATGAGATGGGGGTATTGCACTTCCTTCCATACAAAATTTCAAAAGGACTATATCTTGCTGAGGCTTGGTAGTGATTATTGTAAGCAAACTCTACCAAGTGTAAGTAATCTTCCCATTTACCTGGCTATTCTTTTACATACATTATGAGTAGATCTTCCAATACTTGATTCACTCTTTCAGTCTGTCCATCTGTCTGAGGATGGAAGAAGGTACTGAAATTTAATGTAGTATTTAGTCCTTTAAACAAAGACTTCCAAAAGTTTCCCGTAAACTTAGGGTATCTGTCTGAAATTATTACTTTTGGTATTCCATGTAAACAAAAAATTTGTTTTAGGAATATATCAGCAATATTTGCACCTTTATAAGTAGTTTTTACAGGTATAAAATGGGCTGCCTTGCTTAGTTTATCGACAACTACCATTATTGAGTCATTCAGATTTTGATTTCTAGGTAGTCCTGTAATAAAATCAAGGCTGATTATCTCCCACTTCCAGCTAGGAATAGGTAATGGTTGAAGTAACCTAGTTGGATACTGGTGTTCAGTCTTTACTTGCTGACATTCAAAGCACTTAGCAATGTATTCTGCCAATTCATTTTTCATGTTTGGCCAAAAATAATCTTTTCTTAACATAGTTATAGTCTTCTGATAACCAGGATGCCTTGAGTAGGGAGTCTTATGAATTTTGTTTAAAATCAGTAACTTAATTTTAGGTACATAAGGTATATATAATCTGTCTCTATATAGTAACAATCCCTTTTCTTTTAAACTATACCCTGTACTTAAAATTTCAATTAAATTTTCAGTTACTTTTGCTTGTAATTTCTCATAATTTTCATCCACTCGTTTTACTTCTTCTAGCCGTTCTTCCAAATCTGTTTTATAGGTGTTGATTGCTGTTACAAAACTTAGTTTGCATTCCTGCTTAAAGCATCAACAACCTTATTCTCTTTTCCCTTAATATGTTGTATTTCAAAATCATATTCACTAAGGAAAGCTAGCCACCAAGTGTTTAGGTTAGGTTGATCCAACAAATATTTTAACCCTTTATTATCTGTCATTAGTATAAAATTTATTCTGATTAAATGATGATGCCACATTTTTAAGGCATGTATGACAAAGCCAATTCTAAGTCATAGGTCGCATAGTTTTTCTCATGAATTTTCAGCTTCCTAGACTCATAGGCAATGACGTGTCCTTCTTGAGTTAAAACTCCACCTAAACCGTCATTGCATGTGTCAATACATACTATAAAGTCTTTATTAAGATCACCATTTCTTAAGATTGGTGCGGTGGTTAATAATGTTTAACTTTTTAAAACTATCTTCACACTTTTTACTCCACTCGAATTTCTTCCCTTTCTTCTGTAAAGAAGTTATGGGATTTGCAATTCTTGAAAACCTTTCAATAAATATTTGATAATAGCCAGTAATCCCCATGAATGATCGTACGTCAGTCACGTCTTTTGGGACTAGCCATTCTTCGATTTCCTTTATCTTTTCGGGATCAACAAAAATTCCTTCTTTAGTCACTACATGATCCAAGTACTGTATTTTGTCCTTAAAGGAATCACATTTACTAAATTTTGCATAGAGCTGGTGTTCTTGTAACTCTTGTAAAAAAAATTTTAAATGCTCTTTATGTTCTTCTTCAAACTTTGAGTAAATTAAGATGTCACCAATGAATATGACCACAAATTTATCAAGGTACTTATGCATTACATTATTCATCAGACACATGAAAACAACCGGGGAATTAGTAAGCCCAAATGGCATAACACCAAACTTGTAGTGACCATACCTGGTCCTAAAAGTTGTTTTAAAGATGTCTTCATCTTTGATTCAGACCTGGTGGTAACTAGATTGTAAAACAATCTTCGAGAATACAGTTGCTCCACGTAGCTGATCAAACAGATCATCTATGCGGGGTAACGGAGATATGTTTTTGATAGTCATTTTATTTAGTTGACGATAATCTATACATAATCGTAGAGTTCCCTCCTTCTTCTTAACAAAAATAACAGGTGCTCCCTAGGGAGACACACTGGGTCTGATATAATTCTTATCAATAAGTTCTTTTAACTGTGACTTTAGTTCATTTAATTCCAATATATTCATCTGATAATGGGCTTTTGAGCTAGGAACTGCACCAGGTACCAGCTCAATAGTGAAGTCTAACTCCCGCTTCGGAGAAAATCCCAAAATTTCTTCCAGAAATACATCCAAATACTCCCTCAGGTTCGGAATGTCTTCTAGTTTTAATTTGTCTTTGTTATTAGTATTTTCTTCATCAGTTACTGTTACAACAAAGGCTTTACAACCTTTCTGAATAACTTTCTTAAGTTGCAAAGTAGAGATCTGTCTTATAGCTGTTTTCATAAGGATTCCTTTTACATTTACTATTTCTCCATCGTTATTTATGCAAGTAAATGTTTTATCAAAATGGTTCAGGACTACCCTATGTTGTTCTAACTAATCCATACCAATTAACATATCATAAGAACCTAAAGGTAATACATTAAGCTTAACAGAAGTTCTTCATTAGTTACTGTTACAACAAAGACTTTACAACCTTTCCAAATCACTTTCTTAAGTTGCAAAGCAGAGATCTGTCTTATAGCTGTTTTCATAAGGATTCCTTTTACATTTACGGTTTCTCCATCGTTATTTACGAAAGCAAATGTTTTATCAAAATAGTTCAGGACTACATTATGCTGTTCTAACCAATCCATACCAATTAACATATCATAAGAACCTAAAGGTAATACATTAAGCTTAACAGAGGTTTCAAACTGATCCATTTTTACAGTACAATTCTTAACAAAACTAATCACTTTTCTTTTTGCGCCAGTAGCTAGCTGGACTAACCAAGACTTTGTAAACTTTTCTACTGATAACTTGCATTTTTCTACTAAATTAGGATAAATATAACTTAAGCTAGCTCTGGGATCAATTAAAATAGATATAGTGGTTTGATTCAGCTTACCTTCCACTTCTACCATGGAGGTTTGATAGTCTTCCTGTCTGTTTTCCAGTGCTGCATTGATCCTGGGCATTGTCCTTGCTAGATCACCAATAGTCATCTCCTCCTGTATCATATGTATGTTGCTAACATTCTTCTTTCGATTGGGGCAAACTGATGCATAATGAGGACCATTACATTCCCAACACTTTACTGGTTCCTTTCGTTCAATATTCTTGGTGTAGTTACTATGATTATTAAGAAGTTCTTTATTTCTTTGACCATTTGGGTTTATCTGTGAATTACCTTTGCTCCCTTGGAAATTTTTATTAGGAAAATTTCGTGTGTTATTATTCTTAAAATTACAGTTAGGTACAAAACCTTTCTTCCTCTGTTCAAAATTATTAGTTCTTTTAGCCTTCCAGTTTGTCATGCTTTCCTTTTTGTGATTCTATTCATAACATAAATTCTCCTTTCTCATTGCTTCTTCTAAATATTTTGGATTGTCATATTCAATTCTATCTTTTATATGGAAGGGTAAGCAGCTTAGAAGCTGTTGTACCTTAGGATTTTCATCCACAATGTGAGGCACATATCGAAGCAGACTTAAAAATTTACTGTTTAGTTCTTTCATGTTCATTGTTCCCAGTTTTAGTTCATAAAATTCCTTAGCCCACTCTTCGTAGTACTGTTCAAACAAGAATTTCTCTTAAAATATTTCTTAAACGTACTCCAGTTAATGTTTTTCTCTCTAATTCCTTTTACTCTTTTTAGGTCCTGCCACCAAATATATGCCTTCCCAGTGAGGTTGTAAATAGCCATTCTGGCTTTTAGTTGATTAGAATAATTATAAATTTGAAAATATTTGTTCATCCCAGACATCCATGATTCAGCGTCTTCTCCCTTCTCAGTTTCACCATTAAAGGTTGGTGGCTTAATTTTCTTAAATTCTCCAGATATTTCTTCATAAGGTTTAAATTTTCTCTTTCTTATATAATGATTATCTTCACTACTATCACTAGTATAATGATAATTCTTTTTATGTGGATTTCCATAAACCTCAGAGGATGAGCTACTTTCGATTTCAATCTGTTTAGACTCTTTATCTTTATGTTGGTAAGGCATATCTTCAGATTCTGTTCGTTTATCTTTTTCTTCATTCTGAAATTTTCCATTAAAATTTGATTCAGCTCTTCCCGAGCTCTTAGAATTCTCTCATTTTCCTTTTTTACTGTTTCCATCTCTATTCTTAGTTCCTTGACCATTTGTAATAATTCAGAAGAGTTATTAGTTATTTATTCTTGTATGGGTTCTCTTTTAGAATTAATTTATTCAGTAAGCGGGGACTCCTCATCCACATATTCTTCCAATCTTTCCATACCTACAGTTAACTCAGAAAAATTCTCTGGAAGTATAATTCAAAAGAAAAGTAAAAATCAGTATGCATGTTTTAAAACCACTATTTATTTATTCAAGTTGAGCCATATTCAGGCCTAGTATCTGAACCTTGTGCTCTGATACCAAATGTAATAACCCAATAATTCGTAAAAATTTAAAATTTTCATGTAACATATAATGTTTGTAGTTGTCACTGCCTAGGGACCAAAAACTGCTAACGGTTACTTTTAACAGTAGTATTTAGAACTACACAATTCTAAACCTTTTAGTTCTGTATAACTATTGGTTTATCTTCATAGTTCTATGTTAATGATTTGAATTTAGTAGTTTATGTTTTTAGAAAGACAAGAAATTAATATTATGTATGAACCTGATAATGCGTGTGTTTTTTTTACTATCTTATGACAAGTAGTAAAGAACTTCAGCTGGGATCAAGGATTAATTAGATTATAGCTAACATAGTAAAGTGTTAATTCTTCTACAGGTTCTGAACATGTAAGCAGTTAAGTCGTTTTGTTACCAGTCTTTCTAGATCCAGAATAACATTCAACTAGCATATAAGAGAATGCTAGTTAAAAAAAACATTTTTTTACCGCTTAAGTAGAAAAGAGGTATTGTTAATCTTAATATTTACGATCTTCATAGCTGATAGTAGTGAGTACTTTTTCTAGCAAACTGAACTTGGCTTAATTATTCTTCTAACCACCATAACTAGTTTTTGTTTGTTTAATTTTGTATCGTTCAAATTTTAATTTTAGAAATCTGGATACCACCTTAGGGAACATCATCTCATCAAGCAGCTACCGTATTGAAACTACTTGATGTTATAATATTTTCCAATATTATTACGTTTACTGATATTTGAGTAAATATGGAAATATCTAAGGATTTGAGTAAGAATATTAAGCATAATTAAATAAGGACACATGTAGGAAATAGTACTATGATGTACAAGTATTTTTAAACTAGGCTTAGTATATAATGTTTATAGATGTACTAACACTACTTGTTTTATTGCCATCATAGAGTGATAACTCTTTATGTAGGAAATGATATATATTGATGTCTAAAATATGATTACCCCTATTTCTTTTATATGGATTCTCATTACATAAGAATTTAATTGTCAAAGCAAACACTAGCATTCATGAATCTGTGACTATACTAGGTTCTAACTAGTTAATCTCTATAGTTACATGCATTTACATGTTATTGGTTTATTCACCATTGTATGTGTATCATCTTAGAATCAAATACTAAACATTATTTTTAAAGAGAGATATATACACGTGTATAAGTTTCCTATAAATTAATGTTTTAGTTTATGTTAAAAACCTAGTTTTCATGGATACCTCTCAAACTAATGTTTTTGGTTTATACAAACAAAATACAAAATGAGGATAATGAAACCAAACAAATAATACCATAAGGTTTTTGACCTTTAAACAAAATTTTATGTGCAGGTTAAAACGAGAATTTCGAACTATATCATGAAACCCATATCTCGCAAATAATTTGGAGGACACATGGTTGGTGTTCAATGATTAGGGTTTTAGTTGACTTTGGAGGCAATGAAAGGATGTTATTAATCTAAAATCACATTTTAGTTAATTTGTTTCCAGAGTTGTGGAGTGAGTAGTCGCAGCCTCACGGCTACATGGCTTTACTGTCACTCCATTGAGTGTATGCTTCCTTGCCAGAGTCATTCTTTCACTGTGTAAAGAGATTTTTGTATCTACTGAATCTAATCGTGTGATACTCTTCGGCACCATTAACCTAGCTTTGTAATCATCTCTCCTGTTGATATTTTTACTCTGCGAGTGCTTTAACTATACACTGTGTGGTGAGAGTTGTTTTGAAGGCGTGAGATTGGTTCTTGACTGTAAAAAGAAAGTTAGTAGCGAGTAACAGGTTCTATGTTTTACTGCTTGTTTCCTAGTGTGGGTTTGATCCTTACTTCATCGTGGCTTGGGAATTCACACTTGAACACTGGGAGTTGTGTTTCTTTTGACAGTGCTCTACTTCAGCTCGTGGTACTATCGAAGGAGGCTAGGGTTGGCTCACAACGTCAAAAAAACTACGTAAACCCTCTTGGGTAAGAATCGAACATGTTTAAAAACTCTTCTACACAAAAATGAAGTTATTATTTTGTTAATTATATGTTTTTAACATTCGGGGTTTGATTTGTGCAGGCTCTCAAGACGATGGCTCAGTTCTGAAGGACTCCACCAACAGGGCTTCCATGACGACATTCATCTCGATGAGCCTCGGTTTCACCTGAGGTTCTCCTACACTGGATGTATGGTGTTTTAGGATGATTCTGCCGTGTGGTTGTTGGTTACTTGTTCAACTGTGGCTATTGGATGCTCTGTTTTTTTCTAAAGCCCCAGTGGTTGTTTTGTAATGAAAGGATTTGGGGCTTTCATAGCTGTGACTTAATGAATTAATTTTTGGGCCTTTTCGGCCATGGTTTAATTATAGTGATGCTATTTTGATACCGGCTTTAAGCCGTGACTTTATTTGAACATGCCATTGGGCCGTAAGTGATATAGTTTCAGTTTTAGGGTTGAATGATATTTGAATTTTAGTTAAGCTCAAAGCTTACTATTTTGTAAACTATATTTTGATAATTTATATATATATTTGCCGTGGTTTTAAATAAGTGAAGGAAACTGTGATATTCTTATCTGTTCGAGTTTTTCTTTGATTCTGTGTATAATATCCTAAACAGGATTTTTGTTACTGTAAAATATATATTTATTTGGATTATGTTTAAACATGAAAAGAAATGTTTCGGACAGTTAATTTCTAAGTTATAGTTTGATTTTACATAAATAATCAATTTTATTCAGTAAATAGATAGAAGAAAAATAATGGATTATATGACCTAAGTTTTTACTGTAATTCCTGAGTTAATTTATGTTTAAGGATTATTACTTACTTTTTCTCAGTTTAAATTATCTTACAGTGTTAACTTCTGTTTTCTTTTAGATACTCTATTTGATTTTGGTAGATTTATCTATCAGAAAAATTATGGTTAAATGAAGGAAGAAATGTATGTTAAATAAAATCTGTATATGTGTGAACTTGTAAAATCCTTTTGTTAATAGAAAAGAAGGTGAAAATCCATATTTTAATTTCGAATTAGAACATGGTTAGTGTTGATTATAATGTTATTCCTATTTCATTTTACTTGGATTAATAATAAATTTATCTCAGTAAATTTCTAGCCATTTTTACTGTTCTTCTATGTTAACCCTGCTTATTAAATTTCTGTTTGTATAACATCTCTTAACTATTATAATATTAAGCTTATAGTAAATAACCTATCTACTGTGTAAATAAATACATAGATTAAGTATATTACACTTCCTAGAGACAGATTTGTCTATATCATCACAGACTACTTCATCTAAGAAATACTTCTAATATAGAACAAAGAAACATACGGATGAATAAATTTTATGAAACTTGTAGAAAGTAAATAAACATATTCAAGCATACTTCATTCAGTTCTTCATCTGTATCTAATTTGACCTGCTGTACTCGAGTACTACGTTACGAAAGGTGTGGAAAAATACAGTTTAGGTATTTACTTTCTATTTATCAATTAACTCAGAAATTTCTCTACTCATTTACCCTAATCTAGCTAGTTCAGAACTTACTAACTTCCACAGCATATACATTTCTCCTAACTAACCCTATTAGAAATAAAAACAGAAATATACTATATCTTTGATAAATCTTAAACTTTCCAGATACAACAAATAATTAAATGACTGAACTAAACAAGTAAAACCGGAAAGTATAGATGAGGTGACAATAGCTTAAGGAACCTGTTCCTCCCAACCAACTCGTGGAGAAGAGCTAGATTGCGATTCTCAGGACCCCTGAGCTTGTCTCCTGGTCCACCTCGTAGAAGTACTGGGTGAGAGATGTAGTCTAGAAATCCTCTGCAACTCCACTGAGTGTTCAACAGTAAATCAGTTCTACTTGCAGCGGTATGAACTCATCTTCGAATAACTGCACTAGTTCAGTGCTTCAACACTTTTCCACTCAAACTTACTTTAACTATTCCCTTCCATCAAATTCTCTTGCGCACTTGATTCACTAAGAATGATCACAAATCCAGAATGAGCAGCCTCAACTGTCTTCAATGGGATGTTTTTATTAGCATGCCTAGGTATTTTGGGTCAGTTTTTACTTAATGAAACACCTGCTCTTGTTCCACTTTCTTGGGGAATCATGGACACAAAAATAGGTAAGTTGCGAACTGCAACAACTAGAAGTAGTTTGAGGATGCTGCCACATGTCAATCTACTCTCAACCCAACCTCCTCCAACAAGTGACCAGTAAAACACTCATTTAAAGGCTTCCCTAAACTGTTATCTCATCTTTCATTTATTTTTTAATAAAATATTCTGCAATTACATTCATTAGAGGAAATTTGAGGTCTAAAATGGGCCTCCTAAGAAAAATAATAAAATAATAGTTAAAATAATAAAATAATAGTTATTAATTTTGGAGGAAGAATGAAAAATACTACTTTTTTGTTCGTATTTTTGACATATCTCCCTGTGTTTTTACTCAAATTCCAAGTGGGAGAGTTTGTTGGATGTAGAATTTAATTTTGCATCCAATGAGTACCCACATTGCATACTTTTGACGGACTATGCTACTCGAAAAATAAGAAATACTTGAAAAAATGTGATGATGATGTCATCATCACAATTTTTCATGTATTTCTTATTTTTGGGGTAGCAGAGTCCATCAAAAGTATGCAGTGCGGGTATTTGTTGGATGCGAAATGAAATTTCGCATCTAACGAGCTCTCCCACTCAGAATTTGAGTAAAAACACAGAGAGATATGTCAAAAATACGAACAAAAAAAGTAGTTTTCTTTTATGACAAATATGTCAATTCAACCATTATGGTTGACTCATTTTATTGAAATTCTATTGGTTCATGAATTCCAACTGACAAATTTTATTGTTGGTGCGTTTTCTTATAAGGCCCATTTTAGACCCCAAATTTCCTCTAATGAAATTATCCTTGTCCCCACTTGGTCATTAATTACAAACTTTAACATAAAATATAACATAATGTTTCTTAAAACATAAAAATGTTTTGAAAATTGGGGCATATGAAAATATCTTCCAAATACCCATAGTATCGATTTTCTAAGAGTTCTAGATGTCTGTCACTTTTAGAGGAAACATTGGTCACCTCAAAGAGTCCACATATCCCACAATCTGATGTTTTCTTCATTTTATCCAACCTTTTGATGCAATATTTACAGCCATTGCACCACATAGCCTTATGGTGTTTTACCTACAACAAGCCACACACGTAAATATTACATCATGATCCATTTATTATTAAGTGCATGTTTATGCCCTACAGGAAAAAAATCAACGTGTACATCAATATTTTTTCAAAAGAAAATATTATGGTTGATTAATATGCTTGCCTGCGTATCTTTTAAACCATATGCTAAATCGATTTCTCTTTGTGTAAGATTGGTATCTCCATTGCGATATGCTTCTTTAACCAATGAAGCCACACATTTCCATGATATTCCATGACCATATTGTTCACATCATTCAATCCATACCTTCATCCAGTCAAAATTGTTTGCGATGTATAAATGAAGTGCATCCCACTCTCGACCAACTGTTTGATGAAAATAAAATTAAAATTCAGTACAAATGTATATTCACTTAACAAAGTATACACTTTCAATTGATGCATATTGAATATTAAAAATAGAATATGTATGATATATACATAAAAATCAACAGTCAAATGTATTATATTAATTAATCTCCATTAGCTAATAATTACCTTTCACCTTCCTCCATCTACCTTTCCCCTTCAGGTACTCCCCTTCGAAATTGTTATTGGAGTGCCGATAAAAATGCAACCTAAATTGAGCTTTGACGCAAATTTAGGAAGATATTCACTAATATACATTATGTTTTGGTATACCATATATCTCTCCATCATAGAACTCTCAGGACGTGCTTGTTGTCTAACCAAACCCTTCAAAAATTTTAAGTGCCTCTCAACCATCCACATGGATCTTGAGTGTACAGGTCCACACAATTCAATCTCCTCAACTTGGTGTATGAGGTAATGTTCTTGTGCATTGAAAAATACTGGGTAGATGCTTCTGCATATCACACATGAGGCAAGGAGTTTATCTCCTCCAATACTTTATATCTTCTTTATGGATTTCTTTATATGACAACCATCTAAAAGTGACGCAAACCAATCACGAGATTTAACCAAAATAAAATATAAGAGTCTACAATGAATTAAACAAACACTAAGTGCATGCAAAATAATTCTACTTACCTCATGTATATCCCAATATTATATATAACTTGTTTTCCATTGTTGTCGAAGTTTCCAGGAGAGAGAGAGGTAGAACATATTGTAACAATATACAAATCATTTCATTTTTTACAAAAAGTAGACAAAAAATACCAACAATATGCACTAGAAGAAAAAAATATAGTAATAATTATCTCCATGAATATATGCCAATCATGCGTTTTCACCCCCGTCAAATCAGCTTTCTTTGTTATAATATTCTTCATGTTCGAACAAAATTAGGCGGGAAATTTAATTTTCACATGACTTCTTTTACAACATTACTTTGCTCCTCCGTTAACATCAATGGAAGTGAGTTTATATTAATTTGGTTTCCATTTATTTTAAGTTGAATGACGTTTTTCAGTCCATGGTTGGCTTCTTGAATGTCATTGCAAATTTTGACAATTTTTTCTTTCTCACTCAATCCATCCAATATTCACTATAATGTTTCAGCCACATTCATTTTGATATGCATTGTATCAAACACATGAGAAATTTGTTATTGCTCATAGTAGGGAAACCTATTGAATTGTTTAGGATAACTTTTTCATTCCTCATGGAAGCCCATTAATGCTTTCATGATCACGATGACCATCATGAATTATAGTTTATAAAGAAATTACAGAAATCAATGTCAATTATAGTAAGCAACACAATAAAAAAAATTCATAACATTTCATATACGATGATTCATACGTACCTTGACAGTTTCTATTATATTGCAACTTCCATAGGTGATGTGTTAGTCTCTGCGGTTTTAATGTAGTCTCTTGCTTCCCATTGAACATATATTTTTTGGTAGTTTGATACCTATGCTTATTAGAGAGAAAGTTCCTATACTCATCAAACACTTGTTTTCCTAAACTTTTGGATCAACGAGATTTGATCTTAGGACAAAAACTGGACATGCAAATTTTTCCTTTGTCTAAAGACCTACATAAAGAGATGGATTATCTATATCAATTATAATTTATATAAAATGAATGGATTATTTAAAAAAACATGCATGCACATTACATTAACTAGTTCACAAAAATAAATGCAATTAAAGTGGAACTTATAATTATAAACCATAAAAATGGGTTAACTCTAGGGCATCATGTATTGTCCATACAAGAATTGCATAGACTTGAAATTGTCTTTGTCGTATTGGTCTAGATACGTCATATATATTGATTTCATTCCACTGAACTTTAGCAGCTCCTCATTAAGAGGTTTGATATATACATTCATATCTTTAACTTGGT
>LPNX010640586.1:115395-133277 GCA_001517045.1 Pseudotsuga menziesii | reverse complement strand
TATATATATATATATATATATATATATATATATATATATATGACATTATGCAACAAAATACGATAAATGAGATGCTAATGCATTAAAAAAGATGTAGATACATACTTGGAATAATCATTGACAACATTATGTGCTCCCGCTTTATTGAAAACCATGGAGGAATGCTATTGTTGATAACAAAATTAGGCCACACCGAGTAAACAGATCTCATCTCTGCAAATGGATTGACACCACCTGTTGCCAAAGAAATCCTAATATTACGAGGTTCTTCTTTAAAGTGAGGCCATTTTCCTCCATATCTCTAAATGTAGAACCATTTATAGGCATTCGAATAATTTCATATCTTGACTTCTGTTCTGTGCATGATGATCCATAAATTGCACTATGTTTTTTTCACTTGAACATTCGTTGCAAATGTGGAATAATGGGAATATAAGGAATAAAATTACGAGGCATCTTTTTTGTTAATTGATCTATTCGATATCTATTGATATGACATTCCAGACATTTAGTTTCAAATTCATGCTGATTATAATATATAACATGGTCATCATGGGATGCATGAATTGCTTCATACTGCATTCCAATTTCTTTCATGATGGTTGATAAATCTCGATATGCGAGAGATAAAATATTTGACGGTGGTAACAAAAATTCAACTATCAAGATACAACACATTAAAATAAAAATCTAGTTAATATAATAGAAATAATATTAATGAAATACATTTATTCATATTAATTTGACTTATGAATTAATAATAATTTTATTAGACGAACAATGATAACCTTTAGCGTGATCATATATATGTGATGGAATATATTACATAGATTAACATCTATGTGATTGATGTGTTTGGAAGTCCATTCATAAAATTCAAGTTCATTATCAACAATATAGCTGAGAGAAGATTTGTGTTGGATCCCTCATAAAAGGGGTTTGTATGCTTTCTTAAGAAGAGGTAAATCATGAACACCATCAAAGTAATCATTTTCATGATGATGATCATCATCATCCATTCGAACATTAAATGTATCATGGATCAATGTATTTGTACCAACATCTTCAATTATATTATTAGTATAATCATCTTCTTCAATATGATCATTAACTTGTTCTCCATTATTCATAGCTACATGTTCCTCCGGTACTTGTTTTGATAGCATGTCATTCGGACGATATGTTGTAGGATGTATTTCCTTTATAGTTACATGAAACCATCAATATATATTAGTTAATATATATTTTTTTAAAATAATACACACATTTACTAAAGCAATCAATATAAAAACATATATAATGCAAAACTTACAAATGAACGATATTCATGTCCCCCCTCAGCGTGTCCATGTTCCCTACAATGTTTTTTGGCTTTTGTGATCTTTATTCTTCTCCTTTTAAAGCCCTTACATTGACTACATGGACAATAACATTTCCCATCACCCTTTGTTTTCAGTCCATCCCACAATCTAGTAAGCAATTGTCGATTTTGTTCGTTTGGATCAAGAATATTGCTATTTGACATTTAATCATAAAGAGCTCGAATAAAGATTACTGATCTTAAAAAATCAAGCTGCACACTTCACTATTTTTAATCATAAAAAATTGAAATAATTGTGTATTCCTTTACAGAAAACAGTCTGTGCAAAGAATATAATTCCCGCATACTATCGCCTGTATAGCAAACATGTAGGAATGCTACCATAATTTATAGTTTTTAAAATTTAAATTTCGTCGGATATTCGACGATTTTACCATAGTTACCGTTATCATGGATATGTCGGATATCCGACGGAATCCGTTGGATAATCGACAAGAGTCGTCGAATAACCAATGGACTTCGGATATCTGACAATTACATGTATCAATTAAAAAAAAATGTTCAAAATTCGTAATTCAAGGTGAAATTAGATGACACAATCAATTTCGTTAGATTTTTTCGTTGGATTTTGGGTTCAAATTTTGTTGTGGAACTTGGATCTTATCGACTTTTATAAGATGTGGGGAATATAATTTTCCATCTGTATTTTTATTTCGGTATTTCTGAGTAACCATATCTATTTTAAGCACATCTTCTTCATTTCTATTTTGTTGGGAACATGAGATTGAAGATAATGATACTTTTGGCAATATTTCATTTTTAATAGTTGGTATTTTTATCTTAAATCTATTGGGTTGACTTGTTATGCCTTAACTTATTTCATGAATTTTTATTGATAAATTCATAGTTATTATCAAGTTTTTTTAAGTTTTAGGTTCTATTGATAGCATATCTTGTCTTTCAATTGGTTGGTCAATCCTATATATGCTCATTATTTTTCATTGATGTCGTGTCCTTGTCAGATTTTGATTCACATAGATGTTGTGTAATCCATATGCTATCGCATTCATGACAATTATCTCCCTTATTTATTAATTATGGTCGTTGTCTTTGCAAGTATTTGATTAATTTGTCGAGTTTGTCCTCAGTTTTGTTAATTTTTTTGCCTAATTGTTTTCGCAACTCCACAAACCTACCCATAATTTCGAAGGCACTTTTGGCTTTATGTTCATAATGATGGGAATATTCTTGTAATTCATGAATCATCATTATTTTCCATGTTGGCGATGCCTTTCAATAAGGTCCACATTACTTTTATAAGGTTTTTAAAAGTGACATCGAACCAAAGATTTATTAAGGTCATTTATAAACCAAGCCAATTAAAAAGTATATTCTAATGATGGTGGAAAATATTCGAAGGGGTGCAACCTTTGATAAAATTGTATAAACATACAAAATTTAATTAAAGCGGTTGATGTGTATAGACTTGATGTCATAGTAAGTGGCGAACATCCCTCTTGTCAAATGGGCTGGAAGATAGCCAAGCATAAGGAAACATGAGGATGGTGGCTAGATCATTAGAGCCTCTTAGGATTATAATTTATGGTAAAGGAATTGCAAGGCTTAAACAATATGCATTTGATGTGTTACAAAGTTGTAATTCAACAATGGAAATAATTGGAGTTGGATTTACAAGATTAAGTTTTTGAATGGATACAAACTATAAACCTTCTAAACCATAATTCTATTTGTCTACAAGACTATGTCGACGAGTTAAAATGGTCAAATAAAAAAGCAACACAATTTTTCATTGATGAATTAGGTTATGAAGCTAAAATTAGTGAAGACACAGGTATGGTGAGATAGTGGTGGTGTACAACAATTTGGAAGCTTGATTTTTTCTTCTAAAAAGTAGAAATCTCTTATGTCTAACGCTGGAAATATAATCATATCCTAGGAAAATGGTCAAATAAGGAAATGGATGTTGGTGTTACTTGTGTAAAAATGAAAGAAACATAGAGAATTTTATTTTTACAAAATTTTCATTCTCAAAAGATGTATGGTTGGAGATAAATCATAGTTATTCTCTTTGAAACTTAGAGAAAACAATTGCATTAATGCAATGTTTTGAAATATGGATTTTAGAAATATCATTTTCTAAGTAAAAAGATATACCACGCTATGTATTATAGGGATTATGGTTAACACAAAACAAGATGATCTTTGATGGAAAGAGGCTCAAAACAAGATGATCTTTGATGGAAAGGAGGCTCATTTAGTAAGTTTTATACATTAGATTGGACTTGAGGTTGGTGAAGGTAGGAAGTATCACAAACCTAAAGTTCCAAGAAGGTTGCATGATCCAAGTATTGATTATACCAAGCCTTGGGTATTTTTCGATGGAGCTTTCCAAGGCTCTCTAGTTTTGTGTGGGATATTAAATTGAGCACATAGATATGTGGACAAACACACAACTCACAAGATAGATCACACAATTTACTCATCAATTGAAGAATGAAACAATGCAAAAATGGCTTGCAACTATGAATGCTTTCATTAATAAAAAAAGTAATTAGATAATAATTACAATGAAGTATAATGGATAAATAGCCACAAGCAATTCGAATCCACATGAGGAAATTCGAATTGATTAGACTCTACTTGGCTGTAGGTAACTAAGACCTTGTCTAAATTATTATCAGACTTCATCGGAGTTCTAAAACACAACTCAAGTGTCTAATTTAGTGTCAACTGAGGCTAATTGACTATGGTAGGTGAGAAATGTGCCTCTCCTGCATGCAGCCATGCAAACCTAGCGCTAACTGAATGTAACTGATTCCTAACTCAGCTTAACTAGTCTCTAACTAAAATCAACTGATGAAGGTTGGTATCGACACTCCCAGTGGCTCCTAAATTGTAGGGATTGATCTAGGAGACTCCTAAATTGATGCATGCAAGTGTAATTAGTGGCAGTAGGCCTCAATTAGTGTTCCCTACATTTAGTAACTGGAATATGTGCCCCAATTAGGTCAAGTGGACCCAATGGTGCTAGTGACTAAAAATAGACTAGATGGAATCTCGATTTAGACATATGACCAAATTAGAAAAGGGAGGATTAATAATCCTAACACCCCCCTTGAATGCTAACTTGGAAAATCTGTGGGCCCTGGTAACTAATACCATAGGTCACCCATTACATCAAGTAAAGTAATGTAACTGCTCAATATAAGGAGCTGGGGGAAAAACCACATGGGAAAAATCCCCCCCCCTCTATCTAAGCAGGTAGAATCAGGATTCAAGTTTGAAAAACTTTAAAATGTGTTGCTACAATATTCATCTCAGTGATGTAGTGAAGTAGCATGCATGGTGTGTTGTGCATAGGTATTCTGGGGCCTGGCATGTAGACTTCTCCTTCTTCTCCCAAAATGATGATGGAAGGAAGGAGGAATGTAACCTTTGTCTCTTGCTGGATGAAGAGGTGTATGATTAGCTCTATTCTTCTGAATGTAGTAATACTAAGCCTTTTCCATGTAGCATCTTACAGGGATTCTATTGCATCTCTATGAAGGAGGTAAGATTGCATGACATAGCACAAGGGTCTTTCCCTTCTGAGTGTCAAGGTGAGTTTCTAGTCATATTCCTAGATTCCAGTTTGGAAGTGGGGACTGGATCTAGATTTGAATCACCCTGAACCTCAATATCATAAATAATATAGCTGGATCTAGAATACTAGTAGAAGCTGCAAAAGAAGTAGATGAAATGATTTTACCTTCCCTTGCAAGTGGCTGCTGAGAGTGCACTGGTTCTGAAGAAGGCATGAAGTGTGAGAACTCATATTCTTTGGAGGAATGATTTGCAACACCCTTTGCTATTATGTTCCCAATAGAGATATCTGTGATCTCCACTGAGTCAGGACCAAATATCATTCGCTTTGGAGAGCCAGTATGAGTCATCTGGTATATAGATAACAGGTTTGAAGCTAGGGAGGGAACATAGAGCACATATTTGAATCTTCCATGTTCAAGCTTAATAGAACCCTTCCATTTGGTTCGAATTTAACTGTTATTTCCCATTTGAATACTAGGACCATCAAAGGACTGTAAGGAAGAGAATGATTCTCTAGAAGCAGCCATATGATTAGAAGCTCTAGAATCAATGAGAAAGACTTGTGCTGTTGAACAACTAGCCTTCAGTGCATGGCCTTTCCTTTGATGCTCTTCATCTTCTTCTTCAGATTCATCCTTACTTGCACTAGAAGGTGCACCAATGTCATGTTTATTCAAAATAAGAGTCATTTCATCAAGGTGTCTTCTCATACATGAGCTTTCTGAATGAAATCCCCTTCCATAGTAAAAAAAAGGGCCTTTCCTTTGCCATTCTTTTTGCTTCTCTTCGAACCTGAAGGATTATTTGACTTCTCTTTCTTTACATGAGACTTATCTCTTTAGTTCCCTTTATCATTATCTCCCTTAGGTCCTCCTACAACCAGTGCTTGATCTCTAGAAGATTGAATGATCCCCATTTGGATAAACTTTTCATGCTCATAAGTGAGAGATGCAATGAAAGCATCAAGAGTGGGCATCTTCCAATTTGGAGTAGTGAGCCTCACCGATTGAAAAGTTGATACAAAGAATGAATAGTCTGCACTGAGTTTTGAGAGAATGGCAAGGATGAGCTTATCATCCTCCTTCTCCACCTTGCATTGCTTCAACTGGTATATCAGGTTCTTGAATTTTGTAAAAACTTCATTCAATTTTTTGAAGTTGGATGGATTAAGAGAGATTAGTTCATTTTCTAGTTGAATGACCCTCATCACATCCTGCTTATCAAATAAGGAAGCAATCTTATCCCGAATCTCCTTGGGGGTCTCTAATCCTTGGATGCGGAAACGAAGATCTTGAGAGACCGAGGGGAACAAGTATCCATGAGCTTCACCAAGCTTGTTCAAGTACTTTTATTTTTCATGATTAAGAATTGGCACTACCTCTATTTCTTCTGTGAGTCTGAAGAGAAACTTGGTGTGAAGGAAGCTCTCCATGTCTTATTTCCACTGGTGGTAGTTGAAGGAGGCGAGCTGCTCCATTTGAGGGAAAATTTTGAATGCAGTAGAGAGGACTGAGATGCTTTAGCGAATACTGTGAGGGGAATGAGCTGCTTGTAGCGAATGCAATAAGAGGAGCTGATAACCTATAAATCACACAATCAAACATACAAAATAAGGTTGACAATCTGCACTTTTGGAATTTCCTTCACACCCGGCATAGTTGATCAAGCAAGCTTGATCAACAATTTCTTAACTTGGGATATTAAGTGGTAAATTCTCCGCTTCTGGTGCAATACTGGAAGGAGCAATTTTGCTAAAAAATGATCCAGCTGGATATCTGAGGAGGAGAGGTGCCTTGTTTGCTGGGGCTCTTATACCATATTAAATTGAGCACATATATATGTGGACAAACACAACTCATAAGATAGAGATCACATAATTTACTCATCAATTGAAGAATGAAACAGTGCAAAAATGGCTTGCAATTGTGAATGCTTTCATTAATAAAAAAAGTAATTAGATAATAATTACAATGAATTACAATGGCTAAATAGCCATAAGCAATTCGAAGCCACATGAGGAAATTTGAATTGATTAGACTCTACTTGACTGTAGGTAACTAAGACCTTGTCTAAATCATTATCGGACGACTCAATAGTTAACTGACCTTATCTAAACCATTATCGGAGTTTTAAAACACAACTCAAGTGTCTAATTCAGTGTTGGACTATGGTAGGTGAGAAATTCACCTCTCTTGCATGAAGCCATGCAAACCTAGCACTAATTGAATGTAGAGGACTAGAACTGAATGTAACCGACTCCTAACTCAGCTTGACTAGACACTAACTGAACTCAACTGATGAAGGTTGGTATCGACACTCCCAATGGCTCCTAAATTGTAGGGATTGATCTAGGAGGCTCCTAAACTGATGCATACAAGTGCAATTAGTGGTAGTAGGCCTCAATTAGTGCTCCCCACATTTAGTAACTAGAATATGTTCCTCAATTAGGTCAAGTGGACCCAATGGTGCTAGTGGCTAAAAATAGACTCGATGGATTCCCGATTTAGACATGACTCCTAATTTAGACATATGACCAAATTGGACAAGGGAGGATTAATAATCCTAACATGGAAAGGGACTATACTCTTTATCAATCAATCTCAATATTTTCTATGAATTAAGGAGCTAGAATAGGTACAAATAACATGGCAACAATTTATGCTCTTTAGGTCCTATTAGAAGATTGTAGGTTTTAGGTGACTCTAAACTATTGATGAATTGGGAAATACAAAAATGCCAAACAAAAAATATGGCACTAGAGCCTATTATGAATAGATTCATGGTGAAAAAATATAGAGAATTTAAAAGAAAAGTAGATCACATGTCAAATGAGTGCACTTAGTATTCAGGAGGGTGGGTATTCTAATCGAGCAAGATATCATGGAAAATGAAGCTCTAGAAGCTACAACAAAATATGATTTTAAAGTTTTTTTTTTTAATTTAACAAATGTTTATCGATTCTTGGTCAAATCATTTCTACTCTCCTTAATTATGTTTTATGATAATCTATAGACTCCAAGAAGAGATTTTGAAATATGATTGTATATGACCTTAACTCTAGGATTTTTGTGAGGGCAAATGAAGCTCTAGAATCTACAAAACAAAATATCATTTAAATCATTTCTTTTAATATTTAGAAATTTTTTTATGGGTTCTTGGTTAAATCAATTCTAGTCTTAAGTCTTAGTTATGCTTTATGAAAATGTATAGATATAAATAAGGGATTTGAAAGGATGATTGTATATGACCTTAAGTTTAATATTTTGTCAACTTTAAAAGATGATTGAGTTTAAGTGTATTTTGATTTCTCAAACATCAAATATAAATAAGTTTTGTGATAATGCATCTATTATACATAAATGATATATAGTCATAATTTAAAACACATCAAACCAATTTTACTAACACATAAACAAGACTAGCAACTATGATCGATACATAACACTTACAACAACATATTGATTTAAAATTATATATTGGTATAATTTTGTGGTGTACAAACAAGTGATATTGAGTGGTTGTACAAAAACATTTAATGCTAATTGATTAAGATGGCAACCCATAGATTTGAAATGGTGTAAGGGAATGGTAGTGGAGCAACACTATAGAAGATTAGATGTATGAAATTTTAATTGGTTTATGTGTATAAAAGCAATTAAGGTTGTATGGACAATAATTAGGTTATGAGAAATTAACCCAAGTTTGGTCAAATCAATAGATCTAATATTGAATGTATGAAACATTCTCTATTTCTACAATAAGTTATGATGCAGAGTTCAGAATTTCCCTTTCATTTCATAGTGATGACAATAATTCACTTACACTACTAATGATGGTGTTTGGGATGATATCCAAAAGAGGGTCCACAAATTTTCGGTAGTGATAAACTTTTTTCATGACCAAATCAACGATTATGTACGCCCCAATTCACCCAAGATGTGAATTTGGGCACTACAAAAGAATAAAGAGTGGTTCACCCTGGTATTAGGATAAGTGTATGGTATGCACTAAAGAATAAAATAACAACCAAAACTACCAATTACTAAAAGAGAAGGGCTTGCATGACATTATGATGGGTCGAGAACTAATAACCCCTTGACTAATAATAAGGCTAATGAAGGATCAAATCACCAAATGATAAGATAAGTTGAAAATAAATGATTGATATGAATTAATAAGATAACTACAATGATTCTCATAACACTATACTTATATGTATTGATTGGTCAAAACATGAAGGAATACATTCCCTTCAACTTTTCAACATGAACCTATTATTATTATTATTATAACACCATTTTTTTCTACCATACACACAAGAATTGCTTCTTTCTTTTGCATGTGTTACTCATGATTGACCTATGTAAACAAAGTCTAATGTATATTTCTCCAAGCATCTAATGAAGTAATCTGCTACTTAAATTTGAGCCTTCCATTTTTGTTTCTACATCACTATACTTATTGATCATTGCAATTAGTTGTATGTTTAGGTTATGTTGCTTATACAAAAATTAACATATGTGCTTCTTGTATATAACTCCTAATTATTATTAAATTACTAAAAAAACTTAAAAACATCTAATAAAGTAATTTGCTACTTAAATTTGAGGCTTCTACAATTGTTTTTACATCACTAGACTTACTCATCATTACAATTAATTGTATGTTTAGGCTACGTTATTCCTACAAAAGTTAACCTATTACACCAAAATTGTGTTTGTAGTTGAGCACAAGAGGTGCATTTTACAACCTAGTATTGGAGAGACATGTAATTGCTTCTGTGCTCATACTAGAGTTGATAGATGTCCTTTATAAAAATAATAAAATATTATTAAAAATAACATGTGATTAAATTAAATTTAAATTATTTAGAATTACATATATATAAAACAATATAAATTAAATAAACTAAAACCATAAACATTGGATTACACATTTCCTCAATAATCGAACTCTAAAAAAATGTTTACACCTTCATTTAATCCTCTAGATGCTTGGTAGATTCTTTTATAGATAAATCTATGCAGTATATAATTCTCGATTATTATTAAATTATTAAAAAAACTTAAACTATACATTAATGCAAAGACATTAATTATTATTTAAAAAAACATAATATTGACATAGCCACTTTAGCCATGAATCAGTGCTTCACTTTGATATCATAAAATATTGATCCTCTAGATGCTTGGTAGATTCTCTTATAAATAAATCTATGTAGTATATAATTCTCAATTATTATTAAATTATTAAAAAAACTTAAACTATACATTAATGCATGCAAAGACAATAATTATTATTTAAAAAGCATAATATTGGCATAGCTACTTTGGCCATGAATCAATGCTTCACTTTGATATCATAAAATAATTTATTCAATTAAAATTGCATTCACATATTAATATTTTCAAAAATAAGTTAATAAACATGATATTGAAAATTATAATGGGCATTTGATACGAGAACTTCAAAAGAGTTTGTGATTATTATATAATAGTGAGGTACGGAACAAAACCAGGGCGACATGGAGCACTGTGTGTTAATGAAAGAAGAGAAAACACCTAAGATTTGCAGCACTTGTACAATTTACCGCCCGTTCCAGAGATAGGTCCAGAACAATTACTCCATGCACAGCTTGAGCAGTCGTAAACAAATACACAGTTGGGATCAGGATCCGCCGGATCTGCGATTCCATGCATTGTACAGATTCATAAGAAAACATAAAATTATTATCAATCGTCATAAAATTTATAAAAAAAAATTGAGCATGCATAAAAAAATGAACCACTCAATCCTTATTATCACCAGTAATATCTCCTGCCGTTCCACTAGCAACATTAGATGCCATTGTAATATTCGTCATGAACACCAACATGACAGCGACCAGAATCAGATGCTTGAGCTCTGCCATTCTTTCTTCAACTCTTTAACTTCCAACTACAAAGTTGATGGTATAAAAAATATGGTATGGGAGCTCTGTATTTATAGGAGATTTGAGTGAACACAAAATGGAAATATTTTCTTTCTAATTGCAGATTTCGGAAAATATTTGGTAATTTCCTGATAACGTGGGTTGATCCTACCCTAAAATTCGGGAAAATACAGAAACAGTAGTTGCATATTAATTAGAAGATTTGGATTCCTGGAAGTTTCCAATGTGGCCAGTCTGATTCATTTTCAGACGATTTTAGCTCTTATTAATTGTAAATATGCTGTCCAGTCTGTTTCATTCTCAGAAGATTTTAGTTCTTAATAATTTGTAAATATTAGGAAACCCTTTGTTTGCAATGTTTGCATTTACTCACTAACATGAATACAATGCAAATGTCATTACAACAAATTCAACATTACACGTAGCCTTGACATCAACATAGATGGTACAATTGAGCTCGATCACATTACATATTGCTTTTTATAAGGCATCAATACAAACAAATTTGTTTGTTCCTTTTTACAAGGCATCAAAAATAGGCATCATTGATAAGTTCTCAGAAGTTATGTAACGTGGATAAAAATCTCGCACAGTGACACTACTTTTGGAAACATTGACATCATTTTCTATGGAAACCTTGCACGAATTTTGCATCTTTGACGAACCAACTTTCCACAATGAAAAATGCCATTGTAAAATGATTTGACTTGAAACAGTGAACAAGATATAATATTTTTTCATATCTATTCTTAATTATCTCAAATGAAAGAGGATATGGAGTGTTTGAACAAACATTGTAACCCACCAAATTATTCAACATTTGCATACATTTTCCACATAAACAAAATATGTTGTAAAACATAATAAAACATATTAAGAGTAATGTAATCAACAACATATACATTAAAAGCATACAATAACAAAAAAACAAGCTGGTTGAAACAATTGGTTTTAAAAACAAAAAAAATGGCATTCCTTTATAATTATGCTAAAGCAAAACCATGATTGTTGAGTTAAATTATGCTAAAGCAAAACCATGATTGTTGAGTTAATTCCATGAAACTATGCAATTGCAGATGGCTTAGTTAATGGTGTAGAAGATTTTTCTATACACTACATAAAGGAAATCCAACATTGTCTAGATTGAATTCATGAACCTTGCAATCGGTGTAGTTCAATGACATACAAAGTGGATTTTGTTCATAGATGCCATTTCCCATAACTAGACACCTATCACAAGAGGTTCCATATGAACGACTTATAAGAATAAAATCACTTTTGGTTGATAATAATTTTATATCCAATAAGCATGTGCACAAACAATAAATAAATAGATCACACATCTAATGATAAATGGTCTAAAATTTAACCCTTCTGGAATTAATCAACATGGGCTTGTTTACACAACACTTTCAAATGTTAGAGACATATACTTGCTATAACATATAAGCAAATTTTAGAGAGAGAAATAGGGGGTTTTCAGAAAATATTTTCCCTAAAATAAAGAGAATTCAAACATATATGCCTTTGCAACTTGAATATGGTTTACATTCAATACCATTTTTTTTGCTTATGCGCTTGCTGTAAATATTATCGATGACTATGAGTTGATGGAAATTAACATCTTATATTTTCAAGAAACACATACAGATAGCATAAAATCGATTCCTTGCCAATATTTAAGTATATCAAACATTCACCTTTGTGGCATTTAACATGTTATCAACAAAACATACTAATAAATATAAGAAATATGTGAGAGAGCATATTGAATTAATTGTTGCTTGGTTTCGTATTGGGTAACATTGTTGTTTGGTTAGAAAATGTTAATATTGTGCACATGCACCACTTGAAGCTCACTTATGATTTGTGAACAATTTAAAAACAAACATTTAACCAATTGAGCACATGGTAATCATGAGGGATTTGAACTTCAACTTGTTGCAAAACAACAATCCACAATATTTTTTTAATCTTGGCTATGCAAAGACATAATTTAGAATTGCATTCAACCAAAGAAACATGTAATATGGTTGACTAACAAACCACTTTGGACAATATCACCAAAATATAACTGCATTTTGGGACCTTTGATCTTAGTGTACCAACCATCATTTTATTTGCCTTTGAATTCCTTAAAAGTGTTTTCAAACACTTTCCCAACTTAGAATCTTGATACCTTTGTTGCTTTTCGTAATTATATGTAACTTAAATGTCTTCAATCCACATTGGCACTACCACATTCTTCTATTATTTGTTGCAAAAATTACCCAATTACCAATTTTTCAAAATAGAAACACATGCTTTTTAAAAACAAAAGAAAACTATGTATACCTCGCTCGTATTAGTTAGACCTATACATTGTTTTGTCTTCCTTTAAGTACTCATTACTTTATATATAATCTATACAATTGTTAATTCCTATAATTACATTTGTCTTACTTATGCACGATTAAGATTTATGAAAGAGAATATTTTTGCTAGTCTTGGAAATAAACTAACAATACTATCAACCATGTAACCAAATAGCAATGCTTTCACAAGTTCATTTTTCAAAAAAATTTAATAATTTGTTTTTCAACAATAATAATATCAATAGGATTATGTGCTAAATTCTACTTTTCATTTAGCATATGCTAATGAAAAATAAAACGTTTTTCATTTAGCATATGCTAATGATAAATACAATGTTTTTTACAATAGTTGAAAAATATGTTTATTAAATCCCTTCATCATTCACAACTACAATACCAATATCTCATAGAATATTGACCCTTGTAGACACTTCCTTTGACTACTCATCATTTGTTAGATAGTCTATATGGTTGTGTGTTTTTGTAGTTGTCTTTGTGCTATTTTTGTACCACTACCTACATTTACTAAATAGATTTTTTGCACTAGTATTCAAAATCAAGAAACAAAATATCACCCAAACAACACACTTTCAACTATTTCATGAAGTTTTTGTTTAACTAATTCTGTTATATTCACTAATTTATATTTTTTTGTGTTTTGAAGTTATGTCAATAGAGTTATGTTCTAAGTTTACTATTATTTATAGTTTCCCCTCTGACATTTAAAACATTAATAGCTCAAATATTCTTGTTCCTTCTAAGGATTTATCATGATGACATCAACACAAGGAACTATCACTTTTTAAGAAAACCAGACCAAGAAAATTGCAAGATTAGTTCATTACATCGTGCATACTTTATTTGGGGATTTTTTTTTGTCAATTATGTTATAGACTTCATACTCTTTGTGGTACTCATGACATACATGAAAAAGTTTTTAAATGAAAAAAAATGTTTCAGATTATTCTTCTAATGCTGAAGTCTTAGGTAAAAGTTGTATATCTAGTTTTAATGATGGTATTTCACATTCAATAGGCGTGTCTGCCTCTACTCCATGAACGAGTTGTAAAGGTGGAAAAATTGTTGCAGTCTTGATGGTGGTTCAATATGCCCAAAGTGTTGGATAGAACATGATATGGCAATTAGATATACTAGCATTGATTGTCTATTGGAGAATGGTTTTCAAGGTTTTATTAATGGCTTCCACTTGTCCATTCACCCGAGGGTAAAATGAAGATGAATAATATTGCTTAGAACCAAGCATAGTAGCTAATTCATTCATCATTTTATTTTGGAAGTGAATTCCATGGTCAATGGCAATCTCCTTCAGGATACCAAACCTAGCGATAATTTTATTGAACAAAAAATAGCTTGCAGTTTCTCCATTTGTTTTCAAAGTAGAAACTCCCTCTACCCACTTAGTAAAGTAGTCAATGGAAACAATAATATGTTTATGCCCCCTAAAATAAACTAGGTTGCATGTCATAAATTCCACACCCCACTTGGTGAAGGGTCCTACCATGATAACAAGAAAGAGAGGAGTTAGATGTGACCACATTTCTTTGGTGAAAATATGACAAGGATGACAATGCTTAACAACCTCCATGCAATATTTAAAGATTACGGGCCAAAAATAACTGGGACAAAAAATCTTCCGAGTTGTTTCTATCCCAGATAAATGACCCCCACACACTTTGCAATGGGAATCATTTAGAATGGACTCAACCTCTTTGTGATTTAGGAAACAACAAAAAATTGAATCTACCTCTCTTCTATAGAGAGTATCACCAATAATGAGGTAGTTTTTAGCATTAAGCCATAGTTTTCCCTTCCCTTCTTGCGAAGAGGTTGAAGTTTGGAGATATAATAGAATGTCTCAATACTAAAGATCAAAGGTGCAAATTAAGAAGAAACATTCATTGGGAAATGAGTCATCTTCTATCTTAGAATTATCATCACTAGGGAACTAATAAATAATCTCTGCGAACATCAAATAATTCTTAGACTTAGTGGATTCAAAATCGAGGTCAAACTTTTGAAGTATGATGATCCATTTGTTAAATATTCCATTGATTATTTGTTGGGTTAAACGTATTGAAATGGATTTACATCCATGACTACAGTGGTTGTTCGGAGTAAAATGTAGTGACATAAAATCTAAACAACATAAACAATTGCTAGAGCCAATTTCTCAACAAGAAATTATTGAATTTTAGGTCCTATAAGGGTTTGGCTGAAGTAGTAGATGACGTGATCCTGGATGTGATCATCTTCCTAAACTAGTAGTCTTCTGTTGAAATATTGTAACTTCGAAGAATATTCTTTATGTATCTTTTGTGGTCCCCGATGGTCCAACCGGGAGAACCACTTGTATTACATTGTACCCCGATGCTCCTAATCGAAATAACTAATAAGAGTCATGAGGTAGTCCCCTCTATTTGTAAAGGTGGGTGATCAGTACCCCAGTGTGGTTGCTTGAGCCTACATGTGTAACTTGAGACTACATGAGTTAACTTAAGCCGACATGTTGATTGAGTAAACTTTAAGTAAACGGATGAATATAAATAGAGGTGTAGTGCTCCTCATTTGTGACACACACACTCACTTGGAATAGCGCACTTGTGGAGGAGAGGAGTTGCTGGAGAAGGAGGAGAATCAGGTTTTTGATCTCCTTGTTGGTTTTACCTTTTTCCCTTTTGGGGCATCTATATTGAGGAAGCTTTTGCTGGGTTTTTCCCTTAGGGGTTTTCCCAGGATAAATCTGTGTTGTTCTTGTGATACTGTTTCTTTCAGTGATCCTGCTTTATATGCTTTTATTATGAAAAATGAAATGATATACTTATGTCTTAGTTAAGCATATGAAAATTTAACATGGTATCAGAGCTAACCTGAATAGGGCAGCTTTCACAAGTTACAGAAGCTAGGGCTTCTTATTTTTGGTTCTCTCTCCACAATCAATCAGCAACAGAAGGCTAGGCTGACTCTCCTTTGAAGGGTGCATCATTCTGTCGAAGAGGAATTCGATTTCGAGCATTTTCAATTTTCATTGTGGAAATTAGGGCTTTCTACAGAAGAGGAATTTTTGAGTGAGACCAGCATAGGATTTTTCTCCTCATAAAAACCGAATTTTAGAGACCTGGATCAATTTTTTTGGTTGGGTGAATCTCTGGGAAAGTCAAACCCTAGTTTGACCCCGAGCTAGAAAAACCCTAAATACTAAAACTGCTATGTTTTGGAACATTCGCTATATTTAGATATTGGCGAAGGATCAGGATCTGAAAATTGCAGGGGACGAAGATAAAATCCTGATGAACACTGTATCCAAAATTCATCCACATATTCATTGTATTCCAGGATATATGTTCTCTCCAAGTTAGGGTTCCATCCTCTTCCAGAATTCATCCCTAAACATGACACCTGGGGAGAATTGCAATATCTTTGGCTACAGAGGTCCAAATGGAATTAATGAAGATTTTCCAGAAAGGGCACGGACTGTAATTTTTGTGGTCCGATTATCAGACTCAGAAGATGAACCAGTGACACGTGGCATGCCGTACAACTTCACTGTTCTGAACAGTCCTGTAACAGGTCACCTTGGGAAAATGATCATAAATCCCAAATGGTGAAACCAATTCTGATGAAACCTGCGGTGTTGGATCAGGGACATGCGAGGTTACCTCAGTAAAAAAGTTCAGACATAGAGGATCAGAAAGTTTGGATATATCACAGAAATAGTAACAGGAATTTTTGCAGAAGAAATTGGAAAATTAGGGCTTCCTGTTCCGGGAGCTTCCCTCCACTGTTTTCAGAAATGGAGTACATTGGACAGCTCCATTTGAAGAGATCTATCTGTATATCCAATCAGATCTGAAATATTCTGAGTTTTAAAATTAGGGTTTCTGTGACAAACCCTAGATTAGCCTGCTCCACAACTAGAACAGACACCTCAAATCGGTAAGATCTAATCCTTTGCTATGTTAATTTGAGGTTCTTTTTTCAAAGTGATCTATGATATCAGCTTGATGATAAGCTTGGTGAAGTTGACAACTTCCAAGTCTAGAAGTATATGATCTCTCTGAAGAAAATGGATTGGACACCTACACGAGCATAGAGGTTCCAGTTTCAGAGGGAGATGAGGCTAGAAGCCTTTCTCAAGAAGAACTTGGTCAAATCCCAGAAGATCATTGATGATTCAATTTCGAATCAACTTGTACTACAAGTGTCTTCCCTAAAGACATCGATGAGGTTTGATTCCTTGACCAAGCTATTTAAAGGGAAGACCATAGATCAGAATATGACCTTAAGAAACCAGTTGAAGAATGTGAAGATCCAGAATGCAGAGACCATGCAGTCATAAGGATCTCTCAAATCAAATAACAACTTCAAGCGGGGAAAGAAGAAGTGAAGAATGCAGAAGTGGTGATGGACACCTTAGATGGCCTCCCAGGATCATGAAATTCATTCATTTAAGAAATGTGTTTCAGAAGGAAGTGATTACTTTCAGCCGACTTGGGGAAGAAGAAGAAGCTCGTCTCTAAAGATGAAGCTCTCATCTTCCAAAGAAGATCCCTCAGTCAATGAGAAATATGAAGATCTCAACTCTTAGAGAACTTCTTATCCACCTCAGCATTCGGATAAGAAACAACGCTATCATAAATGAAGAAATTGA
>LPNX010640586.1:40969-104987 GCA_001517045.1 Pseudotsuga menziesii | reverse complement strand
AAACAATGAGGTTATGATGAAAATCATAATACATCTAAAATTGCAATCTTTGTCAATGTACAAGGGCAGAACTCAAAACCAACTACCTGTAGATATGGGTTTCTTATAAAAATGCCAGACCAGGGCATTTGGCATGGAACCAATGTCATTGGTAGAAATTCAATCTGTGGGTGGAACTCAATTTGGAGTTGTAGCAATGCATTGGCGCAACAAGTGCAGGATTTAACTCAAGAGCAACTACCTAGGTTTGTGCTTCCAAAATCGCAAAATTTATAAGCTTTGCACCAGATAGAGGGAGGTTGCAACCATATACATGGGGTTTCATCATTTTGAACATACAAAAATGCATGGAGAATGTTCTCTAGATTAATGCCAAAAGAAAACAATGGCATCATGATTCATAAGCAAAGCTTAAGCTATCGTAGTTTATTTGAACAATGAACTGTGGGATTTGGGCCACAAAGAAAAACAGATATCTAGGAAACGCAAATTTCAAAGTTAAATGAAAAGGTTTATGCATGGGGTATTATCATATCAGACAAATCAAAGCAAATATTCCCAAAGGAGTTCAATTTCAATCCAGTACGCAATAAAGAAAATAATATGAACATAACTAAATATGTAGGGAAAAATAAAACCACTACAACCTCGTAAAAAATAGAGAAAACCTCAAATATTTGTCTAAGATAATAAAGCCTGAGTAAAATAGGGGGGTTTCAAGGCTCATCAATTAGTGTCATGTCATATTTACTAAATTAATTCACCATAAATATGATTGGCCAGATATGAGAGCCACTCATGTAATTAGGTCAAGGGTACTCAATGCTGCAGAAAGCCACTCGGGGGTCTAAATTTATATTTTGTGGGGAAACATCAAATCAGTTGGCACATGGAAATCTGGATGGGAGGCAAAGACACTGTTTGCTTGAAACCAAAAAGCAACATTCTTGAGGGCACCCATCCTCAAAGCATGTACTTAGTAATCACATCGAGTACTCTCAATATTGTTGTTAGTTTCTTATTTGTCAGAAAAACACATTAGGAAACTTCTTGGGATACTACTCTAATTTTGTTTGAATAAAGTGAACAAGTTTTCAACACAAGTTCACTAGTTATCTAATCAGATCCATTGGGTTACCTGCAAAAAAAACCTATTTCCTGCTCATATTTGTAATGTTTTGCTAAGTAGATAGAATAGTTAACAATCAAAGGATATATCTTATTCAATCTCATGGTCACAATGGACATGCAAGTGTACATGTTTGTGCATGTAAGTATGTTTTCATCCATGTGTTGGCAACATTAAAATTGCATGCTTAGAGGATTTTATGCACGTGTCTCTCTGAACTCGTTTTCACTTGTCTATGCCTCAATTCCAGAGCATGATTATGTAACCATTCATTTTGTGAAATGTGCAGAAAAAGGTTTCAGAACCTTAGAACCTAACCAGTTTATTATGGTGTAACTAAAAGAAATAATAATGGTTGCAATATAAGTGTATCAATTATGAATAGATACAAGATGATATCAATTCCTGTCATAAAACAATAATTTAGGTCACAAAAATTTTCATTACCAAGATTAAATGCATACCTCTTGCAAATCTAAAGAAAAACACTCTGGTGAGCTCCCATATGTTCCAGCATTCATCCTCAAAGCAAGAAGATGAAAATCAAACACCTCATACATCTTTGGCCCACCGAAGTTCCCATGGATCAAGTTACATAGTACCACAAATGTTTTTGATGAAATGACTTTTTGAAAGACATCTGAACAACAATCAGTGATCACATTTGAAGAAACCACCTTTTGACTACCAGACTCCTTCATAGACGTGTCATTCTCTATCTCGGTGATCTCCTAAATACTCGACTTTTTCAAGAAAATATTGTCTTTCTTCCTTCCCATAACTTGGCTTTCCACCACCATACAAGGCAAGCACTGATGAAACAACTTCCTGTATAAAATTTTAGTTAACAATAAGAAAAATGGCACTTCCAAACATGATGTTATCAGATTCAGGCAATGCAGCTAAATAATTTGTTTTACCTTCATGGGAAGAATTCCACTCTTATTAGGAGTATCCTTTGAAATGGTTTGTTGAAGCAACTTCTTGGCACAATCAGGTGGCCCAGAAGCAAGTGCTTTCGTAATGGCACTCATTATTCCTCCTGCAGTTATGCTTGATGCATTCAAAACCTGTTCCAAGACTTCAGTCAAATGCGCAATTTGATTATAATTTATATCTTTTTCACTGAGCGTGCTTGATTTTTTATCTATGTTTTTGTCCCCCCCGTTTTCATCTTCTATTACCGGGTTACATGATCCACTCAAAAGCTCTGCTTGTGCTCCATTAGTGCCCTGTGGAGATCCTATGTTACTGTCTTCCATTCCCAACAGAGATGACCCACTTAAAGGCTCTGCTTGTGTTTCATTAAATCTTTGCACCAAAGAAAAAACAAAATAAGAAGACAAATTACAGAACCTACAACTAAAATTATTGGAAAAGACTTATAAAAGCCTAATGTAGATTGTAGCCTCAATTAATTTTCTTGATCCAAGGACCAACAACCTTGCGGGAAAAATATACTTCTTATTGGAGCAACACGTTAGAAAATTTAATGAAAAAAGTGTGCACAAGAAAATAAAGCACACGGGGATTGATGAAACAGTTGGCACAAAGTTATGTTGTCTCATGCAAGCTTGAGCAAGTTGCAGACACTGCCACAATATCATCTTGTGAGTTGAGCAAGCGTTGCTGAAATAGATTCTTCTTGATAGCTTGAGTCTAAGTGCTAGGTTTTTGGAACCAATCATTCTTGTATCAGCGATCTACCAACCAAATGAGATCTTTCATATGTGAGCCCTAGCCTATAAGGAAGTAAACGAAGAAACAAAGTGTATGCACCATAGGCTGTAAATGATTGTCATGTGAGGTCAAGTGCTATAAGAAATGGTGCAGTCAAGATTATCATCTGAGAGGCATTATTGTACAAACTGTAGCATGTAACTCTACAGGTTGAGTCTAAAATCCATATTTTTGGAGCCCATCATTCTTGTGTATCAGAGATCTAGCTGCTAAAGAAGTTCATTTGTATAAGTCCTAGGTTGTAAGGAAGTAAACAAGCAACATGGTGTCTGAAGTATATGCTGAAAGTGATTATCATGTGAGGCCAAGTGCTATAAGTAGCGCGGTCCAAATTGTTTCCCAAGAGGCATTCTTGTACCAATTGTCTCTCTACCATATATGTTGTAGTTTTCAGTAAACAAGAGTGGTCTTTTCTGCATATATTTGTGTGGGTTATTTTTTGTGGTGAATGGCACATCAGGTGACTGCAAATTTTTTAAGTTCATTTGAAACTTTCTGTGTTAACATATGAGAAAATTTTTAACCTAGTTGTATTGATCTTGTGAATAGTCTGTGCCGGTGCACTTTACATCTTCTGCAAAAATAAAGTTGATGTGTTGTACTTAGCATTTTCACATGTACATCTGTACTTTATTAAATAGGTTGTGTATCCTGAAAATACACCAGTATCAAAGCCAACAAATTATAAATTATCAACATCTGGAACGTTAATCAACACACAACAAATGGTAAGCCTTTGCTCAGAAAGGAGTTGATTTGCACAGAAAAAATACACTGTGCACAAGTCTCATATTTTTCCACCCCCTTTTCAATTCAACTGATGGTTGGAAGCATTAATTAGCATGCAACACATTGTAAACCTTTACCCAGAAAGGACTGGAGTTGCACAGAAAAAATGCAATCTGCACAAGTCCTATATTTTTCCACCCCCTTTTCTATTCAACCGATGTGTAGAGGCATCCGGATCTTCTGTAGTATTAGATTGCAAATGCATCAATCAATGTAGTCAAATCTCTATCTAATTCAACAGGTTTAGAAAAGAAAGGGAGGCAATATTTAGAATCCTGCTTGTTGGGATATAAAGACATCTTTACTAACTCTCAATGTAAGGCTTATTATGACTAGTTTATGCATATGCAGGAAAAACAACCACTCCACAAATGCAGGGGAAAACATGTCATCCATTGTCACCATACAAACTATTTCTCAAAAGACCATCTGGACATTCAACGTCACATTTGCAGTGAAATGCAAGAAGGAAGATACACAAAATACATCAATGTAAACAAATGAATAAACATTGAAGCTCAGAGAAAGTCACAACAGTTAAATATGAACAAACAGTCACTTTATAGTGTACATAGCATAATGAAACTCATAACACTGAATTGCTGCTCCTTGTATTGAGTAGCAAGGATAAAGTGCAGTGTGTCAAATCATATGCACAACTGGCACCCCATGTAATAGGCAAGATATTTCCTATGACTATATGGTTTCCTAGGCATCGTCAGGTAATTAAAAATATGATATATCATATGATAATTTGTTAAGTCATATGCACAACTTCCACCCTATGTAATATCCAAGGTATTTCCTATGACTATATTGTTTTCTAAGTGTTGTCGCATTATTACTAATATCATATGTTGATGTCCTTTGGTTGCACATGTAATGCCATATAGAAGTAAGGTGCCAGGAAATCCCTAATGCGTGCTTTGGTAATAATGACACTCCACTAAATTCAACAACCTACCATCTGGCTGCCTAGATTCTAATGAGACCCAATTTTATGGGTTTATAATATATATTGAATAGTATCCTGCTAGCTTATGTGTTATCTCACTTACAAGAAAGTGGAAGAAGGGAATTACAGGCATAACTTTTCCAATACTGTATGGCTCCTCCACATGTACTTCGAAAGATCCAAGGATGCTCCCCCGATAGCTCTACTCCCAAAGCTTGGAAAAGAATGTGTTGCATTATTTCCTATCTGTCCCTTTATGTGGACCCCACTCAAGAGTCAAAAGGTGTCAGGCCCGGTGGAACACTTCCTAAGAAAGAGGAACACACTAAGCTCTCAGATGGAATAACAATAAATATTGATATACGCTTCCAGACATACCAATTAATAATGTCATAGTAATAATAATAATCTATTTTTAAGGTCACAGCCAAGCCAAACACCAATTTGGTGTATGAGATCCCCTTGTTTATAGGACAAGGGACCCCCCTTGCACAACAATGTAGTTGATAAGGTATACAAAGGTGTACATACCCTACCCCCTCCATATTTGAACCTATGACCTCCTAGAAGGAAACATATGTTCTTAACCGCTAAGCCCATTCAAGTTGTACTATAATAATAATAATCAATTTTTAAGGTAATAGCCAAGCCAGACACCAATATGGTATATGAGAACCCCTTGCTTGTGGGACAAGGGACCTCACTCTGCACAACGATTTAACTGCTAAAGTCTACAAAGCTGTACACAACCTTCCCCCCTCTGATAGGCGATTTAACTGTAAAAGTGTTTTCTAAAGACAAATATAAGATTCTAAACATTGCACGTGTATGGAAAATAGAAGTATAATACTCAAGAAAATAGAATTCCTAAAGGTAGAATTCAAATATTCCTTTAACAACATTAACTTTCGAATTCAAAAGCGAAACAATTTGTAGTCACTCCTCAAATATCACTTAACCCATTGTAGAAATTCCAGCAAAAATAGAAGTGGTTTTTCTTGAACATGAAAAAAGCTAAATAGAAACTTTTAAAAAGGCTATGGGACTCAGAAAAGATAAATAAGTGAAATCGAAATAAAAAACAAGATATGAAGCACTACGTCTATAAGATCAAGAGGATGGTCATGGAATAATGGCAAATGCTATAATCAATCTTACTACAAAATTAGGATATGAAGCCCTGATGGAAATTATTTACCTAGGGACCAGCTTTGGTGGAAGCTAGCTTGCCCACTCAAAATAAGAATCTTTACTTGGTTAGCCTTGTTCAATAAGATTCTTACAAGGGATAATGGACAAAAAAAAACTAAAAAAGACCAAATAGATGTTTTATTTGAAATTAGATGCTAAATATATTGATCATCTTTTAATCTTCTATCCCATTTCCAAACTGATCTAGAATGAATTCCTTCAGATGGTTAATGGGTCTATTTAGTGGAATATGGTTTCTCTTTTGGAATGATTTGAATCATGGATGACAAATCCTGTTGTAAAGGCTCACATAACTTTGCCTTGTTATGTTTAATGGGGTTTGTGGCTTTCTATAAACAAGACTTTATTTTAAGGAATAAATTTGGATCCTGGTATAGTGTCTCGTAATATTAGGCTTTCCTACAAAGAAGGGTGGAAGAGGCCCTAAAATTGAAGGCAGTTACGATCCTCAAAGAACCAATTTTGTGTGGAGTTGGGGCACTATTTTTCCTTAACCATCATCATTACTTTTCCCTCAAGTATGGTACAGAGCAAGGCACTAATAAGTAATAACAGAGTTGAATTGTTTGGACATTGGATATTATTGAAATATGCTGCAACGATATTCTTTACACATTGGATATTCTCTTTCATGAATTTAGGTTATCATTTACTACAAGGATGCACAAGGATAATTCTAGCTTTATAGAAATCCTCTAGTACATATCTATAACAAACTTTCACCCCTTCAAGATATGCAGTCCCCTAAGAGACGAAATTCCCTTGCAAGATTGTTAGGCATTAGCTAGCTGTTGGTTGTTCTTGGTTTCTTCTTATTTTCCGAATCCTTGTTTTTAGAATTCTTATTTTCATTATAGAAATGAGGTTCTTTGCAATGCATTCACTCTATTTATCTTCTGAATTTTTTATTTTAAAAGAGAACATTTTTGAAAATGAGGTTTTAAATGCATGGTTAACAAATCTTTATAGTTTTCAATTACAAATGGAACATTGGAACATGCTTACTCGTGGTACATGGTTATTTAAAAATGGTACATAACTATTCAGTTGTGCCCATAATTATACTGTACTGGTTGTTACATGGTATTTCATCACGATAAGCCATAGGAAATTATACCTTAGGGTGATGTATTAAGTTGGAGAGCATTCTGAACATAGCATGATCATGGTGAAGTCAAGAAAGGTTACATCACAAAATCATTTGTGGAAATAGTTATCTCTAGTTATATGTGTGTATATTTTCTACTTTGATTGGTGAGACATTTGATTAGGATTTTAATGTGTGTGTGTGATGTCTTACAAGTATTTACTACATGTCAAGGTAATAGAAATCCTGCTAGGTTATGAAATGAGCCAAGCTTATGTGTGAGAGGCTCCCAGACACTAGAATCCAGATAGGCATCTTCTGGTAACTATATGGTAAAGGAGGGGTGTCGCATATAACTTATCTTTCAGTATATAAGCATTAGTGTTGACCATACAGTGCCAACCATTGGAGGAGAAGCATGGTGACAAGTTTGGCCAGCAATACAATTTTCCTATAGGTGCAACAATGTGTAGGAAATGTTGTATTTAGTCATCTCATACCCTAGTTGGTTGGTAGGCATGCATACATGCCAACACTATAATTATCACTCTCTTCTTTACGCTTGTGTTTTCAGTCTGAAATAGGTTATAACATAATAGAACTTAGAAGACTACATTGCATGCATTTTGCTACATTGTTGTGAAACTCGCATCTCATTCTTGTCAATCCAGGGAAAATATGTCACAAAACTACTCTTGGAATCATATGGGAAATAGGAATGCTTGTCAAAAGAAATTTACAACATATAACTTTTCGCTTGCATCTTTGGATCACATCAGTGTGTATGACCTTTAAATAAATACAGTGCGGTATTTTATCCTACGTTTGGATTGTTTTTTACCATCTATTCCTCTTAAATATTCATGTTGTGTATGTATCTTTAAAACATTTTAATCCAATCAGGAGGCCAACTTCCATACCAGTTTATAAGGAATTCATATAAAAGATGCAGAAACAAAACTGCAGCTGTTGACATTAAAAACATACAAAATAATGATCTTTGCTAACATATAATTTGGTGAAAAAAACTCCTTAAACTTGGAATTTTGAAATACATGAATCCTTATGCTAAGATGACAATACCTAGAAATCATACACAATTATGGGGGAAAAACCATCATTAACATTTAAATAAGAGAAATAAAACTATATAAAAATCCATTTTAATTGAACTGGTCTGCAAACACTTTAATCATTTAAAAAAATATCTACATTAATTGTAGAATCTTATAGAAGCATTGGTTAAACTTACATATCAGGATTATGGGCAATCTTTTCAATAAAGTCTGCTTTGTGTGGATACAATGAACCAATAATTATTTCGACCACAACATATGTGCCCACATTGAAGTAAGGCCTGCATGATGCAATGCTGCACAACCCTCTCCATCCATTTGATGGTTGTCCATTATGTTCACCACCTACATTAGGCAAAGTAGATGGACCTACTCTACATAAAGTTCCATGCATCATTTGCCACTTTGCAAGATGTAAGTTCCTAATAATGCAGCCCATAGAATTGTGAAAAATCATAATTATTCACATATAGTGAAGTCAACAAATAACAGTTCATCATGTCAGAGTAAAATGTTAGCAGTAAACTGTTTCAGTGCAAAACCATTACAATACAGTCCATGGAAAATCAGAGATTCCCAAGGAGATAATGTTAATTTTCACTCCATGTATGTGACACAATGTGCCTAAGGTAAAAATGGAAAAAAAGACTGAGATTATTCAAGCTCTAGATGTAACCATAAGAATAGTAGGAATAGATCATATTACACCTTAAAATGCATGCACATGCATTTGGAGGCATTATTTCCAACAATGCAAATTTGTGTGAGCTTGCTAGCCTACCTCAGCAGCTAAGGCAGCACATTAGGGATTGTTTTGACATTTTATTGTGCATACTTTGCAGATAGATTTTGAGCAACATTTGGAAAAATCAGAACCTACAGAGCCTGCTGTATAGGGATACGAATGAAGGAATTTTGTAGACATGCTGTCCCTATTACAGAAGTCATATGAAGACCATCCTGTGCAGAGAAGCAATGAAGCTTTTTAGGTGAGATAATGTGAGGATTTGGCTGCATCCTGGATATCTTCAAATCAAGAATGGTGAGAGCTCATCCCATTGGAATAAGAGGGATAATGGATTTTGTGTAGGGTGCATGTCAACATCTACAGTCCCAAAGTTGAATTTGAAAAACTGCCCTATTGTATTCAAGATGAGGCTGCAATACAAGACGTTTTTCAGGAGGCTTGTAGTGAAATTTTGCTAGGGTATTGTCTTATTCCGCTCCATTTTATAACTATCTTTCAATCTCCATCAACCAGATCCAACCACAAACTATGTAGGTGTGCTAATGAAACTAATTAGTCCAAATAAAAGCATGAAATTGCGTCATTGAATAAAACAGGGCACACTGACTATTATTTCATCACCTATATTCCTCTGGTTTGGATGGCCATTTGTGCTCCTGTCGTAAGGAAAGAGGAAAAAAGTGGTGGAAAAAGTAAGCCCCCCAGTCGAGAATTGCGCCTTTCTGCACACCAATTCGACTTCCATATCCAACATAAGTTAGATGATCATTTTCATGCTTCTGCTTCTCCTCTAATGGTAGATCAAAGAACTCTCTCAATACCTCACGTCTGACCATGAGAAGCTCTGGAGAAACTCCATGGTTTATCAGTTGGAAGCATCCCTAGTCTCTACATGCATCTGAGATTTCCTCCATAGTCTTTCTTCATCGTTCGTCACATAGACCGGAGATATCTATTATGGGTATCTCCTCTTCCACAAGCTTCTGTTATGAGGGTTTCTCGTCATCAGGTCTCATGTGTCTTGAAGGAACACAATTTATTCCGCTCTCTACAAGACACTAGACACTTTGGATTGGTTCAAGCCATTTCATTGGAAAACAACCTGAAAAAGCTATCCATTGCTAAATTAAGACTATTGCTAGCGGATTTCTCGTACATCTTTCACTTCCTACCCATCAGAGCATATATAATGTATATATACCTTAAAATTCATGGAAAAAAAATAGGACATTTATCCAAACAAACACAAACTATGTGTAAAGATTTAAAGCTATATCGGGGAAGCAATCCACTCAAGAAAACAAATTTATATTTATATTTTTTTTAAGACAAAGAGTTAAGCGAAGTATTGGAGAGGAAATCAAAAAAATAAGCTCCTTGCAATAAGCTCTCGAACAATACCACAATCTTTTGGAATGCTTGAAGGTTTACAGATGCTTGTTTTGTATAATAATTGCCTTGAAGGACTTCTTCCTATAGACCGAATTCATTTGAAAAACCTGACTAATGTCAATTTATGGAACAAAAAATTGAATGGAAGCGTAATTCCTCTTTGTGGTTCAAGTTTTCTCAAAACATTGGACTTGAAAAATAATAGTTTTTTCACAGGAAATCCCATCCCAATTGGTTGATTCTAGAGGTTTAAACCGTCTCCGACTAGGTAGGAATGGCTTGAACAACAACATTCCTAAAGAGATTGGCTAGATGTTGCAGCTCAATCTGTTGGAATTATCTTGAAATAAGCTCACTGGTGGGTTACCTGCAGAGCTTGCTAAGTGCATGCATTTGAGTCATTTGGATCTGAATAATAATCATTTCTCTAGACCTATCCCTGGATGGTTTGGTGATTTCTGCGGACTTGGAGAGCTAAAACTCTCCTTCGATGAATTTAATGGAACAATTACATCCCGGATTGGGAATTGTACCAGTTTACTCATTCTTACTCTTGACAATAATAAGATTTGGGGTAGTTTACCAAGGTAGCTGGGGAACCTTGTTTCCTTGAATGTTCTCTATTTGCAGAAGAATAACTTTTCTGGACTAATCCCTTCTTCTATCAAAAACTGTGAAAAACTTTATGATTTGAGGCTCTCATACAATTCTTTGACAGGCTCAATTCCAGTGGAGATTGGAAAGATTGGTAATCTACAAGTCATGCTAGACTTGAGAGGTAATTTTTTGTATGGAAGTATTCCTTTTTCACTTGGGGATTTAATGATGCTCGAATTTCTCAATCTCTCCAATAATCAACTTAGCGGTCAAGTTCCTAATGAGATTCAGGATCTTAGAATCTTGGTTGAGTTGAACTTATCTAATAATTTTCTCCAAGTACAGTTGCCATTGAGTGCTTCCAAGTGGCATTGGATCTCTTTTGTGGGAAATCCTAGACTCTCTGGAAAGCCGTTGGTTCCCTGCTCACAGGTTTCATTGGAATATTCAAGATCTAGAAGGAATCAACTAACAAAGAGAGCAATAACTGGCATCTCTATTGCAATTGTATTGAGTTTAATCCTTTTGGGTGGCATTACGTTCTTGGTTTTATTGAAAATTTATGCTATTTGGGCCAAAGCAATTTCTTCCTCTAGCTCAGTTTACCACGGGCATGAATTTGAATTGAACAACAAAGAATGTAAACGGACATTTGAAAGCATGGTTGAAGAAACATACATAACTCAGGATGATTATAACATAGGGTCTTCTGAGAACCATAATTTACCCTAAAGAATACGTATATTCCAAAAGAGCCACAGGGAAGAAATAAGTTTGCAAAGTGAGAATCATGCTGATGGAATATGTCCTTGAAGGAAAGGACATTTTTGTGTCGGGCTTCATAACTTTTTTGGATTGCATTCAATTTTAATTGAGAAAAATATCTACAAGGGATGTCTGCTTTGATGAGATCATTGTAAGAAGATTATTCATTTGGGCTGACTGATAGCATTGAAATGTTTCAGATATCATTCGGTGTGGATTTGATCTTAGCATTATAGTCTCATCACTTTCCACAACTGCCAACTGTATATGTTTATGGCCTCACAGCCGAATTTCTTGGAGCAGAAGAAGATATTCTACTAATAGTGTTCCTCACATAACATGTTCAGTTTCCTTTAGCATTTCAAGTGGGTCGAGAAGCTATTTAGTTTTCGAGGACCCTAGGGACCAGACATATGGGAAAACAACATTAAAGCAAGCTACTCAAACTTCAAATTGTCTACAACACCTCCCAAATTGCGTACCCCTTAGCTGCAAGCTAGTACCACATAGTCAACTTGAATAGTAGAGATGAATTACAGACTAGTACCACATGACTTGGACAGTAAATAGGGAGTGCGCCCCTGTCATGGAATCAATATTTGTGGCAACTGTGTATTGTACTAGAGCGTCCTCACAAAAATGGTGTTTTCAACATGGAGTGTCCATTCTACAGATGTCATTCTACTTGGACCTGGGACAACTATGGAGGGGTTCAATGGGGTGGGTATTAGGTGCGATGTGGCTATTAAGAAAGGAAATCCATGGGTTCCAGTTCCAGGTCTAGATCAATTTGCAGGTGGTCGGTTGAATCGACACAGCTTGAGACCCGTGAGCTAGTAACATGCTGCATAGACGAGCAAGCACACAAGACAAGGTGACGTCGGGAGTTGATTCGATGCCAAGGGTTAGTGTTAATGCCTAGGCTAAATGATAAAAATTCCCAGTAAAAAGAAACTTACTAGGATTCGATGCCAAGGGGGAAAGATTGTACTATGATTATAATCATATGAGAAGGAATACCCAACTGAACATTTTGTTTGATTTTGGGTCACTTCGCATAGGCAGATAAGTTCTAAAGTGGTTTAGAACCATATTCATTCAAGTTTTCTACTATGTTCATTCAACTGTCACTGAATTCATAATGGTCATTACTTTATAGAACTAATTTATTTGCTTTAGGTTTTTCGTAAATTCCTGCATTAGGTTTTTAAAGATCAACTTATTTCCTACTTTGAGAAACTCATTGGAGGCATTTGGTTCATACAAAGATTATGCACCATCAAGAAATAATAGGCATTTCAGGGTTCCATTCATACCATGGTCTGTCTTGTCTGAATTGCCTGAGTTGCAATAGGAATGCGGCCAGTCTGCAAGTCTTGGTTGATTTTGATAGAAGAGCTACCCCTCCACTCAAACCATGTACCTAAGCCAACAGAATTATACCATATCTGGTCCATCCCCTCGGTCTATGTTTTTTGATATATTTCAAATGGAATAAATAAATAAATAAGGGTTCGACTCACAATCCCAGCCCAGAGTGACAACAAAAATGTGAAAAAGGCATATTATTTTAGATCGAAGGGTCATGAATAGATCCATTGCAGTGTTGGGTTTGGAGTGTTTGTTTCTTCTCCAAGAGAACCGAATGAATCGGAAAAAAATAACCAAGAACCTTGTTTACCCCTTTTACATGATGATGTTGTGGAGATAAGCTAAATAAGTAGAGAGAAGAATGAATACTAAGTACCTTGATAGTGATGTGACGATCACTCTAAGGCCTCTAGAACTTATTCATGTGCTTCTTCATAATATTCCTGTTCATCAGAGGGATCGCCATTCCCCCCCTCTCTCCCTTTCCCCTCCCCTTGCTCTTTCTGATTCTCCCTCTTTACAACACTCCCATGACGACTATACTCTTCGACTCTACACCCCCGGTCAAAGGAAAGGAGTGAAAAGTATTGGTTTTCTATCTCGACATTGAACTTGTGGATTACAGGTGACAGTGACAAGAATGGTGGGGAAGTTAACAGTACCCAAGATAGTGCTTGAAAATGGAGCCAACTTTCACGCTGGTTTACTCTTTTTCAATCCAATTAGGAATGGGTAAATGGTTCGACCCAGTAGCCTCAATCAACACATGAACATGACGGACCCCAAAAAACAAAAGGGAAGTTGGCTCTTAATGATTATAAGGATGGACCGATATGATCGGTAGCTAATGGTAGTCTTTGATGCAAAATAAGTTTTTTCTTATAACAAAGAAGGTTTATGGAGGTTGTTGGTAAGAACGAATTCCTATGTTTGTTTCGTTTTGTCTTTTAACTTTATTGGTTTATTTATATAATACAACCAAAATATAGATAATCACTTTCTATCTCTAGGAAATTTAAAAAACAACATATTTATCTTATCAACAAATTTAACCCTAGAATTCGGAGCTCTTACAGAAAGAGTCACGTCTAATTCTTTTTATCCTAATCATCAATCATTCTATCTAAACATATGATCTTGCTTAAATAGTGTGTATTTCATATTTTATTGACATCAAACTCCAGTCTGTTGTCTTCATACATTATGCCTACTTTGTCAAATGTTGTTGATCTTGGGAACATTTCTTCTACATCCATGTTCAAACTAGTCACAATTAGAATGTTGTGAGTAATTGCAGCTCAGTTCAGTTGGCAAGTTCATCAAATAAACATTTAAAGATTGTTTCTTTAAATGGAGATATTAAGATAGAAGTTTGCATGGAGAAACCTCAAGATTCATTGCAAAAGGGTAAAGAAACACAGGTATGTTGGTGAAAGCTCTATATGACTTGATAAATCCCTTAAACATGGTGTTAACACCAAATTTTCCTTCATAAATTTGAGTAAATGTGAGTGTTACTCAAGTGGATATTATTTGTGAGCTCAATTTTAATTCTTAATTGTTAATTATTTCAGGATATTTTAGAGTGGCTCCAACCTCGTCACGTTGACACTTTTGTAGCATGTTACACAAACTTTGCATCATTAAAGAGGATTCATTGCACTAGAGAAGCTTGTACAGTTTGCTTCTCATGATCTATTAAGTTCTGTAAAATTTGGAAACCAAAATATAAGATATCCTAATACACCATTTTTAATTGTTCTTGATGGACATACATACATGTTTGCAAAGCTACCAATTTGGTACAAGCTAGAAGAATAGCGGTGAATATGCCTAATCAAGTATCATCCCCAAAACTAGCATTTCACTGAAAAGCTTCAGGGATTCTCCCAAATGTTCAATTTGTACATATCCTGCCATTATCGCAGTCCAGGTAACCGCATCTCGTTCAAGCATTTTGTCAAACACTTCCTATTCATCCTCCATGCTCCCACATTTAACATACATATCAACAAGCACACTTCCCACAAATACATTTTGTCAAAACCCACTCCTATTTCTCTCGCCATGCACCTCCTTCCCCTGCGGAAGAGATCTTAAGTTAGTGATCACTGGGAGAACAGTGGCAAAGATTAACTGATACAACCGAATTCCTATTCACTGCATTTGGTAAAGCAATTCAAGACATCCTCATAGAGCTGATATCTTATATAATCTCCAATCACTGTAGTCCATGAAACCACGTTTCGTTCCATTATTTCGTCAAAAACCCGATGAGCATCCTCCAGGTTGTCAAATCCAGCATACATGGAAATAAATTTGTTATTCAAAGACACTTCCATATTAAACCCTGTGTCAATCATTTGGGTGTGGACTATTTTAACCCATTTCACATATTTCATGTTAAGGTATCTCTGCATTAGACAATCGTAGGTTTGGGAGTCTGACTGAATTCCTGGGCGATTAATGAGATGCATTACATAGTCGTAGGTTTGGGAGTCTGACTGAATTCCTTAATGATTCATGAGATGCAGACTATTAGTCAATTCCTCCAATTGGTCACCAATCGGTTATGAGTACATAGTATCTATGATAATCACATATGGCCTTCATGTCCGATTTTTTAGTTTTAATGGCGACAACTTGAATGGTGAAGGTGAAAGTGAGAGTTAGCTTAGCGCTCTGAAACAATTTATTACATGCCATTGTTGCGATGGCCAGAATCCCAAATCATGTACTTTTTCTATTTAATTAAGTATTATTTAATTAAGTATTTTGTCCTTGGCCTATATGAGGACTTATCTCCACCTCTATGAATAGTATAGAGTTATTATTATATGCTTTCTTAATACCCTCACATCATTAGCATTTTTCCATTTTTCTAACCCATTTTTTTCATAGTTATGAAGATAAAATAAAATGTTACTTTCAAATTTAAAAAAAAAAAATTGAAAGTAATATCAACGTGCTTCATTGTGTTTAAGTCTTTATGAGTGTTATTTTCATTAATTTTGGCTTCTACCTTTTATATAACAATGGTTTTTTTTTTATTATAATTATTTTCATTATTTTAAATTATGTAATTTTGGATTGAGTTTCTAGTTACTTTGGCATAACAATGTGTTTTCAATAAAGTGAAAATAATGTATAACACTTTAAATTATTAAAAATAGTAAATTGACAATTTGAATCCATTTATTAAAGGAATAAAATCCCTATTCAAACACTTTTAGAATATTTTGAAAATAAGTCATCTTCGTTCATAAAGATAAAGGGACAAAATTAACTCATTTTTCAATTCCAACTTTTCCCCTCGGGGATCTTTCTAATACGGATGAGGTTTTGGTCTCTTGTCTAAAAGAACATACTCGGGTTGTTGAGGTTGGTGCTAATGTTGCAGAAGGAAATCTTAGTGTTGTTTTCAAAATCCAAGGTTTTAAGTGATGGTGTAGCCTCAATATCGGCTTATGGGTTGGTTGATAAGTCAATTGGATTCAATGATTTGATTCTTCCCTCCCATTTTCCTAGGGGAGTTTCTTGTAGGATCCTATCTTGGTTTTCTCCAAGTCGGATACTACCCTAGAACCATTACTCTCCAATAATCTAAATTTAACCATCAGGAAGAACAATGGCAAGAGAAGGAGGAAAGTCCACTCGGATCAGCCAATGTGGGGAAACGAGTCGACAACAATGAAGGAAATTGTTAATGAGATTTTGGATTCATAGGATGCACTATTAGATGTTTTTGGACCTTTTAGAGTAGATTCGGCCATAAAGGTTGTTACCTAATGATGATATTGTCCTTAAATGTTATAGGGGTGGGGGGGTACCCCAAAGATTGCGGCCCTCAAGAGGTTATTACATTTGGTTTGTCTGGATGTCCTATTATTTTAGGAAATGATGGTCTCTGGTTTGAAAGCAAGGGAGTTTCTCTGGATTATTCCCCCCACATGGGATTGCTGTTTGGTTGATGCTACATGCCTTTCAGGAGTCCTTCTTTTTTCTCGGAACCTTGCTTGTATTAGACTTAATCCATTTAGTATTTGTGGGGGTATCTTATTGAAATTTTTTTGTAGGGTTTTGGATATACCCCTACACATTATTAACTATTGTGGGATTTATGTTGATTAACTGGACTTTTGGGAGGCTATTGAAAGGTGCGGTCTAGTCCTTGGTTGTTCTTCCCTCAAAATTATAGCGGGGGACCTCAAATTTACCACCACTACTTAAGGAATCATGGGGCTCCAAATCTAGGACTAAACAGATGGCCCCTTGGTTTCAACAATACATTACAAATAACAAATTGGTGGATATTGAACTGAGCCCCTTGGCTCCTACCTGATGTAACAGGCAAGTGGAAAATGCTGTTGTGGCCAAAAGACTTGACTGATTTTTATTGGAAGAAGATTTTTATTGTAAGGATTAGTTCATGGAAAATATCATCTACTTCAAACATACCCATGGGTCACTAGGTGATCATTTGTTTTCAAGGCTTAAAAAGAAGAAGGATGACGATAGAAAGGACTACTTGGATACATTCCTACAAAATGTGGTTGTGAATTTAATTCTTGCTAGAAGGGATACTTTAAAGGAACTCATCCTGGTGAAGCTACGTCAACTGGTGCAGCTAGACGTTCGATGGTCACAAATCATGAAAAAAGTTATATTGAAGTTAGAAAATCACTTCAGACATATGGGACTTGCAGGGACTCTTACATTGTCGAATGATCAACAACTAGCTATGATGCTTCTAGCTAGGTATCGATATGGTACTCGTTCTATTATTTAATTCGTAATTGATGTAGGAATCTAATTTTTCATTTGGCACGTGCTTAACCAGGTTTGCTTCAATGGTGCAACAGGGATACAGATGGTCAAGAGAAAATTCGTGCAATTACTTTGTTGAATCTCTAAAGATCGAGGTGCATGGCACTAATATTACTAATAGAAGGCAGACAATTTACAAGATTTACACTTCATTGCCAAATTTGCAATTTTCCAGGACATAACTAAAAATGACTAACTCATATTCTTCTAGCTAGTTATTTTTTATGCCGTGACTAAATTAGTCATTTATGTTAGTCATTTTTAACTCTGTCACTTATTATCTAGTCATATTTGTTAACTGGTGACTAAATTAGTCGTTAAATTTAATCATTTATAGTTGGGTCAATCAAAATTGCTCATATTTAGTAGTAAATCACTTGAAAAACCTGTGGTGACTAGAATTTTTAGTCACCTAGTAGCTAATTCCTCATTTTGTGCTAGTGTATTTGAAATTGAATAAATATGTTGAGATGTAAAAAAGATGTTTCCCATACTAGTTTATCCAATATAATTTATAGGATCAGGGAAATAAATTGTTCCCATAACTGAAGTATACATTCCTACTCCTAAAATATCATTTGTTGGATGATCTAAATCAACCGTCGAATTATTTGATTCCAATGTGGTTGCATGAATTTTCCAGGTAAATGACAATTGATCAATTGTAACAATCTTTCCTTTGCGAGGGAACATAAGTATCCAAAAAATGGACGATGGGATAATGCACATAAAAGAAGTCCAACCCCTACCCAATAGAAAATTATAATGGAGAGGAGCATCTACAACTTCGATCTCGATTGAAAGTAATTTTCCTGCCAACTCAATATCAAAGGAAGGTAAAATACCACGAGGGAGAAAATACCTACCATTGAAAGAAGTGATTAAGGTCATGTATGGAACCAAATCAGGGGACCCTAAAGTTCACCAACATGATATGTACATTACATAAGTAGATGTGCCTTTGTCTATGACCATTTGTCCAATATTTTTAATCCCATGGACTACCTCGATCTGGAAAGTTACATGATATGGAAAACATGGTTTGACATCAGACATATCAAACTTAACTACTAGACCTGTAGAGTTGATAATACCTATAAAATCCATAAGCACATTTCGTTGTGAAGGAAAAATTTGTAGAACTTCTAAGGTGGACATGGCATAAGGTGTTTGGGATAAATATTCCACAACCTAATAGTTGGAAGCAACTTGCACATTGGAATTATACGATGCCCTCTTAAGGACACCTTTTAGTATATTTGGCATAGGATTGGTCATCTTTTCAATAGAAAGAGGTGGAGATGATTTAGAAGCCTATTTCTCTTTTTGTGGCGTCTTGGGTCATAATTTTTCAATATAGTTTGTAATAGGGTGTTGGAGAAAACCATGTTTATATGGGATTGATCAAATGAATAGGAATATTGGTTTCCCCCAATGGTATTAGATACACCTAAAGTTTCATTTTTCCCTTTGGAAATGGGTCCTTGAGGGCTGTGGGTTGTTGTTGCTTAAGCAACTTCTTGGCTTGTTCCATAAGGGGAAATTGGTAATTCATGTGATCTTCCTAAACCATATTGAAAAGGAATTTCACCTTCTTCTTTTCATTCTTACCCCACTCAACATTATTCGTGGGCTTAGGTTTGTTTTGATTACCCTCTGCCTTCTTTCCTTTATTATTTTTCCCACTAGAATGTTGAGTACCCTTTTGGTTAGATTGTACATTATTGATATTCATCGTTTGAGGGGAAGGTGTGGAAAAAGTAGTTCCCTCTACTGTAAATTGATTCACATATAACTCATGTATTTTTTTATCAATAGAATCTATAGTAGGTGTCTCAACTTAACCCAAAATTCCATCAACATGCAATCCAAGTTTCAGTTTCACAAGGTTGGTATTCGATCTTGGTGCATTTGGTATAATCACATACATAATCCTAGATTGAGCATAGATTAGATCAAGCTGTTGGGCTCTGAGTATGGATTCCTCTTCTGTAGTCACTCCCGAAGTAGAGACATCTTTTATTGGACGAGTAACTTCCATACTTTGGATAGAGGAAAGGGATTTACCATGTTTGTTTGTCTATTTTAGGGAAGATATGAATTCTACTTGAATTTTTTTTTAGTTGTATGCAAGCTTGCAATATAATTGAAAAACTTTGCATATTTTTTAATTTTGGTTTGGATTCACAAGGATGCTTATGAATATACATATACAAATAGTGAAGTTGATTTGTTTTTTATGAGTTAATTGGGGTTTTGGTTTACATTGGGCATGTAAATTACTTATGCAAACTCGCAATGTACTTGTCAAAATTTTCATATTTGTGAATTTTGGTATGGATTCACAGGGATGCTTGTGAATATACATATGGAAATAGTGAAATTGATTTGTTTTTTGTGAGTTAAATGGGATTTTGGTTTCCATTGGGAATGTGAATTTTGGGTATGAATTTTGGTAAATAGTCAAAGTTATTTGTTTTTTATAATTAAATTGGGTTTTGGTTTCCATTGGCCATGTAAATTCCTTTACGAGCATATAAATTAAAATATTTTGGTTTAATTTCGAATTAGGGAAAATAAAATAATGAATATAGGGAAAATAGCATGAGGGTATTTGAAGAAAATACCTCACAAAGAAGTGATTGATCCCAAGGTGGAGTTTGTTTCCTTTTTCTCACCCAAAACACATTCTCCCTAACCTGTTCTGGTCCATCCTGACTCCAATCAGCACCATGTTTGTGGAAAAAATGATGGGCTCAACCTGTTTTAACCATAAAACATGTTTTCGTAAATGCGAGTGCATTTTTGCAAGGAAAAATAGGAGCACTATTTGTATTACTAAAAGGGGGGCGCTTTTTCGTGTACTAGCCTAATTGGCATGCATGTTGGCAGCCTTGGGACTAGGCTTGGTAGGGTCGGGATTTCTTGGGATGATTTCTATTTTATGAATCAAGAGTGATTGAATTCATTCTACCCTTGCATATAAAAGATCCCTCAACTTTTTGCACTCACCCTATGATTAAAAAAAACAATACATGTTGCCTCATTTTTGTTTTACTCAAGGCACAAGAATAAAAAGAGATTTAAAGAAAAAATAAATAACCAAGGATTGCTATGATTTCTAAGTTAAAAAAAAATAGTAAAAACCCTCTCAAAAAAGAAGAAGGAAATGTTGTTGCATTTACTCAATAAGATGAATACAATGCAAATTCCATTACAACAAATTAAACACTACACGTATCCTTGACAAAAAATAGATTGAGCTCGATCACATTAGATATCTTGACAAAAGAATACAAACAAATTTGTTTGTTTCTTTTTATGAGGCATCATTGACAAGTTCTGAGATGTTATGTAACATGGATAAAAATCCCAGGGAAATTATTCGCACAATGACACTACCTTTTGGAAACATTGACATCATTTTCTAATGGAAACCTTTGTTAGGCATTGTAACCTGTATTGCAAGAATCTTGCATCTTTAAAGAACCAACTTTCCAGAATGAAAAATGTCATGCAGTTTCTAGAGAGACAATGTAAAATGATTTGAATTGAAACAGGGAATAAGACAAGAGAATTTGTTTTCATATCTATTCTTATCATAATTAGCACTTTATCTCAAATGAAAGAGGATATTGACTATTTGAACAAACATTGCAACATTATCCCACCAAATGATTCAACATTTGCATACATTTTGGTAGGAACAGATATGTTGTTGAAGATAATAAAAAATATTAGCACTCATGTAATCAATAACATATACATTAAAAGCATACAATAACAAAACAAGCCTTGTTGAACAATTGGTTTTAAAAACAAAAAAAATGATGTTCCTTCTAGAATTATGCTAAAGCAAACCCATGATTGTCGAGTTAATTGCAAGAAACTATGCAATTGTAGATGGCTTAGTTAATGGTGTAGAATATTTTTCTAGACACTACATAAAGGAAAGTCAATATTTTCTAGATTGAATTCATGAACCTTGCAATCAGTGTAGTTCAATGTCATACAATGTGCATTTTGTTCATAGATGGCGTTTCACATAACTGGACACCTATCACAAGAGGCTCCATATGAATGAATTATAAGACTAAAATCACTTTTGGTTGATAATAATTTCATATCCAATAAGCATGTGCACAAACAATAAATAGATCACAGGCCTAATGATAGATGGTCTAGAATTTAACCCTTCTGGAATTAATCAACATGGGCTTGTTTACACAACACTTTCAGATGTTAGAGACATATACTTGCTATATGATATAAGCAAGTTTTAGAGAGAGAAAAATGGGCTTATTATAGAATGTTTCCCCTAAAATAAAAAGAATCCAAACATATATGCCTTTGCAACTTGAATATGGTTTGCATCGATTTTTTTTTTTTTGCTTATGTGCTTGTTGTAAATATTATCGATGACTATGACTTGCTGGAAATTAACATGTCATGTTTTCAAGAAGCATATGCAAAATTTATAGCATAAAATAGTTTCCTTGCCCATATATAAGTATATCAAACATTCACCTCTGTGGCATTTAATATGTTATCAAAAAAACATACTACTTGATAAATATAAGAAATATGTGAGAGAGCATATTGAATTAATTGTTGTTTGGTTTCGTATTGGGTAACATTGTTGTTTGGTTGGGAAATGTTAATGTTGTGCACATGCACCACTTGAAGCTCACTTATGCTTTGTGAACAATGTAAAAACAAAAATTTAACCAATTGAGCACATGGTAATTACGAGGGATTTAAACTTCCACATGTTACAAAACAACAATTCATGGGAATTTTTTTTAACTTGTTTATGCGAAGACAAAATTTAGGATTGCATTCAACCAAAGAAACACTTAATTTTGGTTTACTAACAAATCACTTTGGACAATATCACCATAAGATAACTACATTTTTGGGATCTTTGATCTTAGTGTACCAACCATCATTTTATTTTCCTTTGAATTCCTTAAAAGTGTTTTCAACTTAGAATCTTGATACCTTTGTTGTTTTTCATAATTATATGTAACTTAGGAACACAATCGGGTGGCTAATAGGAAATCCAAAGATGCCTTGGAGCTCAAAGATGGATATTTGATTGTCTAAGAATTTATGGAAAATGAAAAGTGTCATGAACATACTTTAAAATTTTCCTTTTAGATGTTAAATGCCATAGTTGTATTGCCAAGCGACGAAGGGGGAGGGATTGAACATATTTTATAATTAATGTTGTAGTTTATTTCGGGTATATGGAGTAATAGTTTTTTTAGTGTTTGAGTTTATCTACTTTCATAGTGGATTTCCGATTGTAAACAAGTCCTTTGAAAGGAAATAAGGATTGTATTTTTCTTCTTGAAAAAAATCCACATGGGAGATACCACATTCTTCTATTACTTGTTGCAGAAATTACCCAAATAACAATTTTTCAAAATAAAAACATATGCTTTTTGAAAACAAAAGAAACATGGCTTCCTTTTGTTGCCAATGCAAACTATTTATACCTCACTAGTACTAGTTAGACCTATACATTATTTTGTTTTCCTTTTAAGTACTCATCACTTTATAGATAATCTATACAAGTGTTAAATCCTATATTTACATTTGTGTTACTTATGGACAGTTAAGATTTATGAAAGGGAATAATTTCATTAGTCTTGGAAATAAACGAACATACTATCAACCATATATAAGATTATGTGCTAATAATACTTTTCATTTAACATATGCTAATGATAAATACAATATTTTTCATTTAGCATATGCTATTGATAAATACAATGTTTTTTACAATAGTTGAAAAACATGTTTATTGAATTTCTTCATCATTCATAACTACAATACCATTATACCATAGAATATTGACCCTTGTAGACACTTCTTTTGACTACTCATCATTTGTTGGATAGTTTATATAGTTGTGTGTTTTTGTAGTTGTCTTTGTGCTATTTGTATACTGCTACTTATATTTACTATTTGTCTACCATGCTATTTATTATAGAGATTAATATGGTTAACAAAAAATAAAGTTATTTTTGATGGAAAGGAGGCCATAAATCAAAGATACACTCCAAAACAATTACATTGATGCAGTGTTTTGAAACATGGGTTTTAGATATATCAATTTATGAGTAAAATATCTACCGTGCTATGTATTATAGAGGTTAATATGGTTAGCCAAAAATAGTATGATCTTTAATGGAAATGAGGCTCAATTAGTAATTGTTACATATTATATTGTACTTGTTTTTTATAAAGGTAGGAAGTATCACAAACCTAAAGTTTCAATAAGGTTGCAACATTCAATTATTGCTCCTACTAAGCCTTGGTGACTTTTTGATGGAGTTTGAATAGGTACTCTTTATCAATCAATATCAATATTTTATTTTGAATTAAGGAGATGAAATGGGAGAAAAAACATAGCATAATTTTATGCTCTTTAGATCCTGTTAGAACATTGTAAAGATTGTAGGTTCTAGGTGACTTTAAGCTATTGATGAATTGGGAAATCAGAAAATGGTACTAGAGCCTATTATGAATAGTCATGGTAAGAACATATTATTTCATGAAATGTAATTTTGTCACATAGAGGGAATTTAATAATAAAAGTATATTAACTATCAAATCATGCAGTTAGTATTCAACGGGGTATTCTAATCAAGAACGCGATCAAATAAAATGAAACTCTAGAGCTACACAAAAAATAGTGGTTGTTTATTTGAAGATTTAAACCTATTTTTATGTATTCTTGGTCAAATTAGTTCTTACATTGAGTCTTATTTTTATTTTATGAAAATGTGTAGACACCAAGAAGGGATTTTGAAAGAATGATTGTATATGACCATAAATTTAGGGTTTTGTTAGCTTGGAATGATGATTTCGATTTTTAAAAGTGTACTTTAATTTCTTGAATATCAAATACAAAGATTTTTTTTCTGAGAAATTTTTTTATGGAAACACATGCAAATGTAACATGTACATAAATTATGTATAGACACTTTAAAATACATAAATCCAATCATACAAACACATAAACAAGACTAGTAGAGGGAAACTCATTATGATTGATACACAAAATGTACGACAATAAATTGATATAGAATTAACAATGTATATATTGGTACAATTGCGTGGTATACTGGAGCAGACAAACTAAACCCACATTTTCGAAATTCAGCCACAATGAAATTAATTATTGAATGATGATATTTACAATAAATGAGAAGAACTTTTATAGGTCAAAACACACCGTTTCACTGAAAAGGTGTGACCCTATGTTTTAGTTTTAACTAATATTACATTTAATGTCAAAATAATTGCTCATAATATTTAGATACATAACATTGCCGTCGTCTTTTAGAACGCTTTGTCCTCAAAGCGAGGGTAAGGACGGATATTGTTGACGAAACTCTTTTGTCTCCTATGATGCGTCTTCATTTGGAAAATTATTCCATCTAACGAGATATTCCTTGATTGTTCAAGAATGAAGCCTTCTTTCTCTGGTTGCAATGATTGCCTCTGGTTCCCAAATTGATCCTTCCTTCGCCATCTAACATAGGAAGTATTGTTTGTATTGTTTGATGTTTCCCCAACATTTTTTTGAGACATGATACATGCAAGACATTGTGGATACGACTTTTATCAGGTAATTGTAATTTATACGCAACTTGACTAATATTCTTGGTAATTTGGTATGGCTCATTGAACTTTGGAGCTAACTTGTTTTTCCCTCCCTTTTTAAGGGATACCTGTTTATAGGGTTGTATTCTTACGATCACCCAGTCTCCTACTTCAAATTCTCTTTCGGTTCTGCATTGATCTGCTTGTTTCCTCATACCGCTTTGTGCCATGCCTAAGTTATCCTTGAGTAAGTCAATCGTTTTTTGATATTTTTCTAGTTGGTTTCTTACTTCTGGCACATTAGTGTCTTTTAGAACTAAATCCTTCCAATTTGGAGGTTCATACCGATATAAGGCTTGAAAGGGGGTCATTTTTGCGGAGGTGTGGTATGTTGAATTGTACCACCATTATTCTAAGTGTAACCATTGAGACCAATGGTTTTGTTTATCTGTTACGAAACAATGTAGATATGCTTCTAAGAATTTATTAATGACTTCAGTATGACCATCTATTTGGGGGTGGTAAGCTGAGCTCATATTGAGTGATGTACCTACTTGTTTAAAAAATTCCCTCCAAAATTTTCAATTAAATTTTGCATCTCCATCGCTGATGATGAATTTTGGGAAGCCATGCAATTTGTAGACATTTTTTCAAAATACCTCTGCAATTTTTTTTCCATGTCTATTTTTTTTATTACCATGAAGTGAGCAAATTTGGTTAATCGATCGACCACTACAAGGATCTTGTCCTTTCCTTCTGATGAAGGTAACCCATCGATGAAATCCATTGATATCTCTTCCTATTTCTGGTTTGGAATGTGTAGGGGTTGGAGTAACCCTAGGGCTAAAAAATTTTCACTTTTGTTTGTCTGGCATTTGACGCATTCTGCCACATATTGCTGGATATCTTTTTGCATTCCCTTCCAGAAAAATGACCTTTCTACATTATAATAAGATTTGAAGAATCTTACATGTCCTGCGGCTGGTGAATCATGCAATTCCTTTATTTCCTTAACCTTGAATTTAGAGTTTGATTTTAAATAAATCCTCCCCTTATACCAAAGGATATCGTTTTTCCATTCAAACTTGGGGTCATGGTTGGAATTGTTAATTATAGTGCTTGTTTCTGGGTCCTTGGTGTATTCACTTCGTATTTCATCTAGCCACTCTAGAGTTGCGACTGAGATGGAGTAAGAGGTAATATCCTCATCTTTTATGGAGAGAGCATCTGCGACTACATTTTCCTTCGCCTTTTTGTGGATTATTTCCATGTCGAAAGCAGTGATTTTTTCTATCCACTTCTGTTGTTCTATGGACAACATTTTCTGTTGAAGTAGGTATTGAAGACTATTATGATCTGTGCAGATCATGAATTTTCTCCCTATGAGGTATTGTCTACATTTTACCATTGCCTACATAATTTCCAGCATTTCCTTATCGTATTTAGACTTCAATTGTTCTCGATTGTTTAATTTTTTGCTCTCAAAAGCTATTGGGTGTTCATCTTGCATTAGTACTACTCCCAAACCATAACCTGAAGCATCACATTCTATTACAAATGGTTTGGAGAAGTCTGGGGTAGCTAGTACAGGTGTGGAGGACAGAATTCCTTTCAAGGCTTCAAAACATTTATATGCTTCTACATTCCATTGGAAGGCATTCTTTTTTAGAAGGTTGGATAAGGGTGCGGTTATTTATAAATAATTCTGGATGAATCTTTGGTAGTATCCAGTTAGCGTGAGGAATCCCCTTAACTTGGAGATGTTAGAAGGTTTGGGACAATCTGTGATTGATTTGATTTTTTTTGGATCTACCTTGACTCCTTCTTTAGATATTACGTGACCAAGATATCTCACTTCTTCCTTACCGAACGTGCATTTGGACATCTTAGCGTAGAATTGATTTTCTTTCACTTGTTCTAGATGTATGAGATGGTCCTTCCATGTCTTACTTTATATAAGGATGTCATCAAAGAAAACTAGTACAAACTTCCTTAAAAATGGTTGAAAAAGGTGATTCATGGTTGCTTGAAATGTCGCTGGAGCGTTAGTTAGCCCAAAAGGCATTACCTTAAATTCATAATGTCCTTCATAGGTTCGGAAAGTTGTTTTTTCCACATCTTCTAGGCTTACTCGAATTTGGTAATATATTGATCTTAAGTCTAATTTTGAAAAGTACCTTGCACCATGCAACTCGTCCAACATTTCATCAATAAATGGAATGGGGAATTTGTCTTTAATGGTTATTTTGTTTAGTCCTCGGTAGTCGATGCATAGCCTAAATGACCCATCCTTCTTTCGTACCAGTACTACTGGTGCACATAAGGACTCTGACTTTCTGTAATCACTCCACATTTAAGTAAATTGTGGATTAATCTTTCAATCTGTGTCTTATGATGGTGTGTGTACCTATAGGGTTTAACATTGACAGGGCTTGATCCAGACTTGGTTTCGATGACATGCTCGATCCTCCTTTCTAGTGGTAACTCCATGGGAAGATATTTGAATTATTTTCTGTATTTTTGGATTAATCCTTGGATCTCTGGATGACCTGGTTTAACTACTTCTTAAGTAAATAATTCCATCTCCTTGCATTGTATGTCATACGATGGTGCTCCCTTTTGAATTAGCTTCTCCATTTTGTGGGATGAAACAATTTGTGTGCGAGGGGGTTGGAACCCATACAATTTGTATCTTTCCCCTTGCCATTTAAACCTTATAAAGGGTTCTTAGTGGTTTGCTGAGTAGGTACCTAGTGTTTTCAACCACTGAATTCCTAATACTGCATCAACTCCTCCTAAGGGTATTGCATAAAATTCTGAATCAAGGTTATAGTCTTGTATTTGCAGCTTAACTTTGTGGCATTTTCCCACTTTTTCGATCTTCTTTCCATTTGCTACCATTACCTTCATGTTGGGTACTGGATATATGAAAAGGTGAAACCTCTTTGCAACACTTACGTCGATGAAATTACGGGTACTTCCTGTGTCGAATAGGACGACAACATTGTTTTATATGCCCTTTAAATTTTAATGTTTGTGGTTGGTGTATTCCTGTTATGGCTGCAATTGGTATTTTGGGTATTTCTTCATCTTCTTCATCTGACAAAGGATTTTCGATGTCACATGTTTCTTCTATGTTGGATTCATCGATATCCGAATTGTCTTCCTCTTTTGCTTCACATTGATATAAGTTCTTGGTGGTCTCTTTTTTCAAACATCTGTGTCTTGGGTCTCACTTCTCTCCGCAATATTTACACTTTCCTTCTTTCATTAGTTGGGCTTCTAAAGTGGTTTTGTTGTCACTTCTTAGATGTGGTGGCTGGTATTTGGAGTCGATTTTGGTATTTTGGATGAACCTTTGATCTTTGTCATGGTTTTTGTTCTGCGTCTTTTTCAATTTTTCCTCAATGATTTTTGCCTTGCGTCTCGCTTTGTCCAAGGTTGATACATTTAGCAGCTTTAGTTCATCTCTGATATATGGTTTTAGTCCATACACATAATTTTGGAGGCGTTGACTGTCTGTGATTCTGGCACACGTGTTGCCAGGGCTTCCTATTCGTCAGTGTATTCATCGACGTCACCTTTTTGTTGCAGTCTGGTGAGTTTTGAGTAGACGTATTTTTCTTTTAAATCTTCAAGCCTCTTGAAGAAATCATTTTTGAATGTTTTCCACTTGCACTTAGTTTTCTGTGTTGTAACCTTCCACCACATGTACTAGTTGTAAGCCCGATCTTCTAGGTGCATCGAGGCATATTTTATTATTTCTTCATCGGTTGTGATATTGTGTATGGAAAAGAATTCCTCTTCCTTGTTGATCCACACCACACTCCGTTTTGTGTCGCTATTGAATTTTGACAATTCTAACTTGGGTTTCATTTGATATCCATTTCTTTTTGGAGGAGAGAGCGATTGCTCATGATTTGGAGAGTGATCGTGATCGAACTCTTATTGTGGAATTTCTCTTCTAGGAGGAATTGTCTTATGATGCCTTGAATTTGAGGATGGTTGGTCTTCCTTTGACCTATTGCACACTAATGTAGTACTTGTGTATTCCAAATATTTCTCGAGTTTACTTAACCCATATTCAAACAATACTGTGATGTCCCTTTTTACACCTTCCGTCTCCCAAGCTACTGCTTCGCTGACTTCTTTCTTTTTTGACAGTCTCTGATACTTCATTTTTGCCTTTGTGTTGTTCCATTTTGATTTGGTTGAGTCTTGAGTGTAAACCCTCAATATTTTTAGAACCTTGAGCTTGGTTAAGCTCTAATTTCACCATTCTTTCTTTAATTTCATTCATCTCGGCCATTTTTCTTGTGCAAGGAGGAATTTTGTTTAATAAGAATGGCGATTATATTTTTTTTGATAATAATTAATTATTATATAATAAATTGTTTATTTTATTATTTAATATAATACAACAATTGAGAATGTTATAAATATAATATATTATAACTTTATTATAATATACTTGAATATTATATTATAATATTATTTTTTGTTTTTTGTTTTTTTGGGTGCAAGTCAGGATGAGGATGGTAGCATGAGGATGGCAGTGTGAAGACGGATGGAGGGGTGGTAGGAGGTGCTGAAGGGTGGAGGAGGTGAGGATGTGGCGAAGGGTGGAGGAGGTGAAGGATGGCGGCATGAGATGTGGAGAAGGGAGGGTTGACCTACAGAGAAGGTGGGTGGATGCATAGAATAGTGGGTGGATGCAGGGAATGGGAGGAGTGTGCAGAAGGGAGGATGGAGTGGTGGAGGTTGAGCATGGAGAAAAAATCTAGTGTTACGGTGGAGGTTAAGTCAAGTTGCGGAAGGTGCCAAGGAGCTGATGGCTTTGATACAACTTGGAGCAGACAAACTAAACCCACATTTTCAAAATTCATCCACAATGAAATTAATTATTGAATGATGATATTTACAATAAATGAGAAGACCTTTTATACGTCAAAACACACCGTTTCACTAAAAAGGTGTGACCCTACATTTTAGTTTTAACTAATATTACATTTAATATTAAAATAATTTCTCATAATATTTAGATACATAACATATATAGAAAAAAGATCTTTAGTGGTTGTATGAATATTGATGATGTTAATTAAGATGACAACTAATTAAGAGAATGGTGGTGGTGTACAGGGAAACAATACAAAACATTAGATGCATGGAATTTTAATTGGTTTGTGTATGAAAGTTTTAAAGGTTCTCTATACAATGGTTGGGTTATGAGAAATTAACCCATTTTGTCAAAACAATGGCTCTAATACCAAATGCTCTAATACCAATGTAGGAAACATTGCCTCTTTCTACAATGTTAATTTCTATAATAAGAAATTAATTTTTAGTTCAAAATTTTCCTTTCTTTTCTTAATGATGACAATAGTTCACTTACATTAATGATAATAAAACATGAGTGGAGATATAATATTTCAATTTTAAATTATCTATGTAGTGGTGGGATTCCAAGAGAGTGGATGTGTATCAAGATTCTACAAAAATAAATTATGATGAGTTGGGAGTCAAGACTCCTTGAATAATACCAAGAATAATGAAGCATCAGATCACCTTATAATATGGTGCAAACCTCAGCTTTGGTGTGTCCTATATATAGCCATTGATTTGATTCAAGCCAAAAAACATATCTTTTTATTTAAGGTGGACAACTAATGTTTTTATTATTAATATTTAATATTATTTATGCTACACATATAAACCCATGGTTTGTCTAGGAAGCCTTGCAGATGGTCTTAAAACCATTTGCAAGGCCCTCCTAAACCATGTACAATAAATTAAGGTGAGTATGAGAATCTTGATAATATAATTATATTATTATTATTATTACTTATTACATGTTTTACTTATTCTCTTGCATGGTTATTACACATTTATTTTTTTATCATTACAAATAATTGTTTGTTATTTTTTAATCATTACAATTAGTTTTATATAATATTTATTTATTTTTGATCAAGAGGAAAAGTTCTATCCTCCCAACTAACTCATGTCTACGAGATTGACCTTTCTTGGTCTTTGTGAGGAGACCAACATCTTAGCTAAATGAGGTAACAAAATTTAACTATATTTGAACTATGTTACTCATCCAAAAAGTAACATACATCAAATTGTACTTATTGTAATGGTATAAAAACAATTTAGAATTTTCTAAAAAAATAAAAAAATAAATTTTTTAGAATTTTCTAAAAAAATAAAAAAATATTTTTTTTCTAAAGAAACATAATATTAAAAATTATAATGCTCATGTGATACAAGAGCCTCAAAAGAACTTGATATTGAAAATTCTAATGCACATGTGATACAAGAGCTTCAAAAGAGCTGAATTACAACTGTGAAGTACTGAAGTACAAAGCAAAACCATTGTGGCATGGAGTTGCTACTGCTCTTGTAATTATTTTAACTGTTGTAATTATTATAACTGTAAGAAACAGGGAAAAAAATATTATTATAACACTGAGGAACAGAAAAAAAAAACCACGGTGGCATGTTGCAAGTACTACGCAGTAATTAGTTGTATGTGTGTTGTTTATACAATAATTAACATAAAACACCAAAATGTGCTTTCTGTATATAACTCTCAATTATTGGATTATTAAAAAATTCTAAATATTAATTAAAATTTTTTAAAAGTATAATACTGTCATAGCCACTCTGAATCAGTGCTTCAGTTTAATAAAAATATATATATTTACATTTTATTATAATTAAAATTATAATAGCATATTAATAATTCAAAATTTTTGTTTTAAAAATAAACTAGTATATCTACTTTAAACTTGGATTTAGAAGGCATTCAGAGGAATCCAATTTCTTTATGTATAAGTTATTTTTATCTTAAATTTTTAAATGTTAATAAAAAATTACACCTCAAACATTTTGATCCCTTTAATATTTGGTAAATCCAGGTTTAACATGGATCTTTTAATTACTTTTCATTTAGTTTTATTATTGGGTTTTTATTATTTGATAAACATAGATATATATGAATTCACAATATAATTTTTTTATTTTTTATTTATGTCAGTTAGCATAACATGACTAACTTAACAGGATCTCCCCATACTAGGCTGTGACAGGATCTCCCCATACTAAGCTAAAAACACCTAGCTTCTCTCGATACAATTAACAAACATAACATTTGAAAATTATAACGTGGAAAAGAGCTTGTGATTATTATTATAATTGTGAAGTTCACGGTGGCTTGGGAGCCTGTAAGTATTATTATTATTGTGAAGTACAAAACAAAACCAGGTTGGCATGGAGCAGGTACTGTTCTTAATTATTAAGATATTTGCAGCACTTGTACATTTTACCGCCCGTTCCAGGGAGTCCGACACAATCATTCTTCCATGCACATTTATTGCAGTCGTAAACGATTACACAGTTGGGATCAGAATCCACCGCCTCTGCGATACCATGCATTGTACAGATTCATTAGAAAACATAAAGCTATTATCAATCGTCATACAACTTTAAAAAAAAATCCAGAGGAAGCAAAGATTCATGCATCCATAAAGAAATGAAGCACTCGATCCTTATTATCACCAGTAATATTTCCTGCTGTTCCATTAGAAACATTAGATGCCATTGCAATATTCGTGATGAACAACAACATGACAGCGATGAAAAGCAGATGCTGGAGCTTTCTTGTTTCTGCCATTCTTTTTTCAACTCTTTCACTTCCAACTCCAAAGTTGATGATGGTATACAAAATATGGTATGGGAGCTCTGTATTTATAGGAGACTTGGCAGAATACAAAATGGAAATATTTCCATATGTTTATTCGTTAGACCGATTCTTGCTCATATTGCAGAGGTAACCGCCGGAGATATAGTGCAGAACTCAAAAAATCCAGGAAAATACAGAATAGTAATTTCTGATTTCTGAAAATATTTGGAAATTTACTGATAACGCCGGTTGATCCTACCCCAAAATTCGGGAAAATACAGAAATAGTAATTGCAAATTTATGAGAAGATTTGGATTCCTGGACTCTTTTCCAACGTGGCCAATCTGATTCATTTTCAGAACATTTTAGCTCTTTTTATTAATTGTAAATATGGTGGCCGGTCTGATTCATTTTCAGAAGATTTTAGCTCTTATTAATTGTAGATATTAGGAAACCCTTTGTTGCATTGTTTAGATTCCATTTGAAAGACGTTTCTTTCATTTTATCTATATCCAAACTACTTGGTAGAGTATGTTGATTTGAAATTATCATCAAATGCAAATCCAAAGAAAATAGAGCAACCTTGCATTAAAATTATGTATCTATTTTTTCAATGATAAGTGATGCTATAGATACTATCTAAAATTATGTATCTATTTTTTCAATGATAAGTGATGCTATAGATATTATATAGAGATCTAATAAATTATTAAATGTGGTTTAAAGCATGCATGTCACAAGAAAAACTAATAAATGTGGTTAAATGCAAATGTGTAGCTCAAACAAGAAGGAAATGGGGAAACATGAGGCATCCTTAGATGAAGGTGCAAAACGCCTTTAACTATAAGAAATGCCACATACATAATGGTCAAATATACAATGATGTTGGGCCAAAGTTAACTCTATTTATTATGAGTATGCTTATGACCATTAAAGAACAGCTCATGTTAAGTACTCAAAAAGTTACAACAATAGAAACAAAACACTTGAAAATGAACAACAATCAATAACAAAAGAATTTATGATTAGAAAAACCATGCACATTGTCTTAGTTGTGTTTTACTCAAGGAATAGGAACAAGGAGAAGATTTAAAGCAAAAACAAACCAAGGTTTGCTATACTTTTACAAACAACTTTGTAATGACTCTCTCAAAAAAGAAGAAGGAAATGTCGTTGCATTTATTCACTAAGATGGATACAATGCAAATGGAATTACAATATATTCAACATTACACCTAGCCTCAACAACAACATAGATAGTACCATTGAGCTCCTTGTCTATAATGAAGGAAGAAAAGCCATTGAATTAATTAAAGAAACATTTAAAGGAAGAAATTGATTGTGTTATGACTGAAGATTGACCATGTGTTACAGATGTTATTTTTTCTAATCTAATTAACTTGATTACGATATTTATTTGAAAGACTAACAAGCACAACAAGATACACAAGATAGAGAAGATACACAATATACAAAGATTTTCACCGAGGAATCATAAAGGAGAAAATCCCACAAACTTCCTTAGAATATTTCCTTCACTAAGACAATATCACAAGATGGAAAAACCCAACAAGAAGAAGTCGTCTACACCTCTCTCTCTCCTCCTTGTCTTTCTCTCCCACCTTATGTGAACTTGAGTCAGTGTGAGTGTGTATAAATTGGGGAGGGCGCCTCCATATTTATACCCTTCAAGTCACTGATCTCCCAACTTGGATGGGCCGACTTCTAAACCTAACAAGACCGACTTCTCCTAGAGAGACTCCAAAAATACATTACATATAATCTTATACTGGGGACTATTTCCCCGACTTACAACATAGGTTGTACTTCAAGGACCATGTATAATAATGACATCCCGAAAGGAGGGAAACACATCTCTGATGGAGGTACAACAACACACAATGATAGTATTCAATATATATATATATATATATATATATATATATAATATCCTCAAAATTTGATTTTTTTATTATTAGGCTAGTCAAATACTACATGTGTTGGACATTATCTAAACTATGCAGAATGTGTCGTACTTTGTATACTGTATTGTACTTGTCGTAAGATGCTCTTACATCCTACTTTCATATTTCTCGATGTGGTTATTAATGTATTACTTATGTTGTCGTGATGTTGTTTACTATCTTGATCTATGGTGACTCCTTTATATGTATGAACTAGTTATTTTGATTATATATTTAGTGGTTATAAAGTTTGATTACTGTTGTATAAACAATTATGAATTAACTTGTTATTGAAAAAGGGGTGGAGTGGCGGGACATGTTTCCCTTGTAAACACCTGAGAGGTAACTGTTTTATACTTGTCACTTTGGGGCTTATTTAGTTCTTACGAACTAATGCATTTCTTTCCTTGGCGCATGCAGGTGCACTTGACGACGAAAAATTGCTTATAAAAGATGAACAATAGATACTGCCTGTTTCGTCAATAGCACTCGACTTGGACGATGATAGTTTTACAGATCTATCCTAGTGACAAATATGATGGTTGTTAGATGATGTTTATGTCATGTGGATGGCCTACTCGTTAGAGGAAATTTCAACTCAAAATGGGCCTTTTAACTCTAATTCAAATTCCATTTCATCATGTGTTAGTCAATGAAATTGCTTTAAATTTGAAATACCGTATAGGTCTTAAGCACTTTTTTAATATAAATTTGGGGATAGGTATTAAAAAAACTATTTTTTTATTTGTATTTTCGACATATCTCTCCATGTTTTTACTCAAATTTTGATCGGAAGAGCTCGTTGGATGAGGAATTAAATTCTGCATCCAACGACTACCCACTCGGCATACTTTTGAGGGACCCTGCTACCCCCAAAACAAGAAATACCTGAAAACACATTTTTTAGGTATTCCTTATTTTTTGGGTAGTGGGGTCCGTCAAAAGTATGCGGAGTGGGTACTCGTTGGATGAAAAATTTAATTCCGCACCCAACAAGATATCTCGATCAAAATTTGAGTAAAAACATGGGGAGATATGTTGAAAATACAAACAAAAAAGTAGTTTTTTTCTTTTCTTCCTTCAAAATTAATAAATATTATTTTATTATTTTAACTATTATTTTATTAATTTTTTTAGGAGGCCCATTTTGAGTTGAAATTTCCTCTAATGAGCCTATGTGGCATGGTTTACTATCATTATTTTTATGAACTTTATGACAGTGATTTAACCCATGTTGTACTTATCATTTATATGGCATACATGGTATTAATACTTTGTAATTTGGTTCATGCTCTAACATAGTCTTGGTATATGGTTTTGATATAGTTGGTGTATAAATTTAATTCCTTTGCCTGTAGTCCTCCATGGCATATTTTATATGCCATGGACTGTGGCTTAAACCCTATGTATTTGATACACAATTGGGGTTTTGTAATGCATGTTGTTTTGAACAAGGTTTGAGGGATGGCATGAACTATACGATATGGGTTTTGAATTGTGTTAATGGAGGCCAGGGTGGTGACATAAATGCACCTTGGAAATTGTGTCCTTCAAGCTTAGGGCTTGGGATCTTGTGTTGGTTTGGTCATTCGCAGCATGGCTATGTGAGCTTTGCCTCTACGTTGTGTGGTGGTGTGAAGCTTCGATGCTTTAGCCATGATGGCAGGTACGTTCCACTCTAGTTTAACAACATTGTTTTGTCTATTCATATTTGTTACAATGCATACTCCTCATCATGACTTGTCTTGTGTTGCAAATTGCAGGGTATGAATAAATCGTGGTCGTGGGTCGCCTTGTGTCAATGTCGTACCTATTCGGGTAAGCCCTATTGTACAAGTTAAAAAATTGACCCTCTCTTGATGGTTGTTGTGAGAGAGTTAAAACTCATCGTGGGTTTGAATTTTTTGGCTCTAGTTTTTAATGGCTACGTTTTGGGAAAGGGACTGTCTATGTAATGAAATGTAAGGCATCAGATATGCATTAAGACTTGAGGTTTTGTTGGGGTTTAGTGCCTTCATACTGGGAATAATGTATTCTGGGTTTTTATTTAAGGATGCTCTGTGTAGTGATGTGGCTTGGTAAACTTGATAGGATCTGTGTATTGTGAATATGTAAATATGTTTTGGGTAGTGGCGGCAGCACCATTGCTTGCAATGGTGAAAGGCCGAGGTTAAATGATTGTGAAATTGCTTATTTCTTTTTATAATGGTTATGTATATATATTTACAACATTCACATATTGTGTCGATTTCGTGGTTATAATTCTTATTAGTTGGACTGTGTGGATTCGTAATTCTGGTTTTGAGTTCTCTTAATCGGATTTGTTAAATGTGTGGTTGGCCTTGGAGCCATGCCATAGGTGGCAATGACGTTCCTGCCATTTATGGTTGCAACTGTGTGTTGGTTAAATGACTTATCATTTTATATTTTAATTCGTGGTTAATGAATACTCTGTTTTTAAGAGTCGTGACTGTGGATGTAACCCTTCCCTAGGTGTCATTGCTATTCGCATAGCATTGACAGGGTTGAATAAGGGGTTTATGATAATGTTTAAATGCTTTGTTTTATGTAAAGGGATGAGGGCCATGCAACATAGTTACTGCGTATATTTTTATTTGGGTCTTTTGACCTCTGTGTAGAGATTAGATATACTTAATTTATGGCCTATGTAATTATAGTAGCGTGGTTTTAATAGTGGAAACGCTTCAACGTGTGGTAGAAATAATAAGGAATCGTACAAGATTCGATATGGTGACTTGTACATAACATGGACTCAACAAGAATTGATCCTAGTTCATTATGGTTATCACGATTATTACTGTATGGGTCTGTTTGGGCATTTTAGCATTTCTAGGAATTGGTCCTGCGACCTCTGTGTATTTATGCTACGTTTATAAAAGAGTTTTGTGCATAGGGTTTTCTTTGATTTTATTATGAATCGATCCTGTGATCTATAAGTTATTTATGCTATGTTATTAATGGGTATTGTGCATAACGAGGGGGTTGATTTTATTACGAAAGAGATGGATGTATGTTGATTTTCATAGATGTAGTTGGTATTTAATTATGAGGTTTGGTTTATTACTTCAGACCATTAGATGGTCTCGATATCTTGATTGTAGATTTGATTTAATGTTTATTTTTAAATGTGGAAATAATGCATTTTTAATGTGGTGAGTTTAGATGGTAGCTTCAGACCATTAAAGGTCTCGATAGCTTGACTATCGGCATTTTTAATTCGTTATTAGCTTATGGATATGTTTATATTTAAATAATGGAAATTATTTGTTTTCTTAGGTTAAGAATTTATTTAAATGAGTTTTATAATTATGTTCTATTTATAGTTTGTCTTTAATTATCCCTTTTGCTCATAAATATAGTTCTACTAGAAATATGAAATCTGCCAGTAGAATCCATACGTAAAATAAACATATAGACTTTATTTAGAGTAATTTCTAGGTGTTAGGAAAAATAAGTTTAAGCTATGAAATAAAATGCATAAATAATTTGGAAGAACAAAACCCTTGAATGTCTTTTAGATAGAAATACATTTCACTTAGTGTTTAGAGATAATACATAAAATATTCTAAACAAGAAATAAATTGCAAACATAGGGTTAGAAATATAACATAAACCCTTGAATATCCTAACAGGAAATATACTAGATAATGGAATGGAAAAACATCAAGAACCTCATAGTTGTATGATGAAGCTATTCCAATGGCTAAAAACCTACACACTTAAATACCCAGTATTAACAAATTCATAGACATATATGACCTCTGTATAGATAACCGAATCACTTTGGAACTACCACATTCCACCCAACCATGACCCAGAACCGTTCCTGGTTTTCCTCTGGATCTCCCCGAGCTGGTTCCAAATGCAAGTAGCTTCGAGCTCCTAAGGTAATGCTTCCCTAACTGGGATATCAAGTCTGAATCAGTTCTCATTTTTTCTCTTAGGAAAATGTTCTCCAAGAACTGTCTTGAGAATAAACAGACAGAAATAATGATTCACCAAAAATATGGAAGAGATCCCCAAGCATCTCTTTGGCTTGGGTCTTTATAGGAAACATTTTTAGTTAAAGGGGTAGTTAAATCAAGAATCATTTGATTTCTTGATTTAACTCTTTTATTTAATTTAGGAACTTTTAATATTTAACTTAGGAACTTTTAACTAGTTCCTATTTGGACCTTTGTAGGTATTATACTATTTAATTATCTTTAAGTAATAATAATAATAAATGGAGCCTCTATTTCTTTCTTATACTTTTAATATTATTACTATGTTTACTCTTATACATACCATGTATAAAATATATACTTATATATATATATTATTTTTTAACATTTGTCAAGAATCANTATATATATATTATTTTTTAACATTTGTCTTTAGGTATCATATAAACATGATCCCTAAACTTATGACACTTTCTTCATTAAGGCTGTCCGGTAGGTGGTTAGGTCTACTAGGTTAGGTAACTCTAAACATCCTTGCATGTTGGATCCCCTCGTATAACATGGTATTTCTTGAGTACTTGATGAGATACATAAATTTGAGATTTCATTTAATCACTTAAAAATAAGTCGGATGAGATCAATATTTTACTCGAGTCATTTTTACTCGAAATCATTAATTCTTTTCAGTAACACCTGGTGCTTATCAAGATCCCATACTCAACACTAAAAATAGGGAGTTACAAACTTACAGCAATTCCATAGCTCCTCGCTCAACACTAAGGCTAGGATGTACTCATAGGATACACCTACGGATAAAATGGCCAAGGATCTGATGTTCCAGAGCTTATGCTCAACATCAACTTGGAAGGCTCAAGGGCTTATGCTCAACACTTCCAATTATATTTTCATGTGCTTCAGAGATTCCTGCTTAACACAAAGGTTTTATTAATTCATGTGTTCTAGAGCTTCTCGCTCAATGCAACATAAACACTCATGTGCTCCAGAGCTTCTCGCTCAACACAAAACATATTAAATACTCATGTGCTCCAGATCTCCTCGCTCAAGAAAAAACATCTTAAATACTCATGTGCTCCAAATTTCCTCACTCAACACAAATAATATCATCAATCATGTGCTTTAGGGTCCACACCCAACACGTAAAATCATACATAAAACATATGTAACTAGTTTACACCCAATATATCAACAAATCATCATGTTCATATGCAGCGGGGTCCTAGACCCAATATATCAAAATAAAACATCAAAGTAACATCATAATCAATGGGGATTATGCCCATAAGTGTTAGGTCAAAATTCAGGATATTACATCCCTCCTCGCTTAGAACAACACCATCCTTGGTGTACTAGGGACTCGGAATGAAATCATGAAACAAGGCGAGGTAAGCCTTTATCATGGCGGATTCATTCTCCCAAGTAGCCTCATCTACTTAGAAGTGATTCTATTTCACTTTCAACTAGACTATGGTCCGCTTCCTAAGATGCACATCTCTCTTGTCCAATATATGAAGAGATTCAGGGGAAAACTCCCCTTCAAGTTCCACCTGTATTAAGGACCAATCAATTACATGTTTAGAATCATAAACATATTTCTTTAATAATGATGCATGGAAAAAATTATGGACTCTTATGTGAGCGGGTAATGCTAGTTCATATGCCACTGGCCCTCTCTTGGCTAGTATCTCAAAGGGTCCACAAAATATGGGTGCTAACTTACCGCACCTTCCCAAGCTCCACAAGCTTTGTTTTTCTTTTACTTTCAAGTAGACATGGTCGCCTATTTGATAATATTTATCTTTTATTATCCACGTAGCTTTTCCGGCGGTCTTGTGCTTCTTTAAGGTTCACTAGACCTTGGTAACTAATTGTTTCAAGTATTTTAACAAGTCAGGCCCTAACATGAGCCTATCCACTGGACTATCCCAAGTAACCGGTGTTCTACATTTCCATCCATAGAGTACCTCAAACGGACTTATCTTGGTGGAAGTCTGGTATCTGTTGTTATACGCAAAATCTACAAGGTGCAGATAATCTTCCCACTGGGTGGGGTTGTTCATGACATACATCCTAAGCATGTCCTCAAAAATTTGCGGGTGATAAGCAGTACTAAAGTTCAACTACGTCTCTAATCCGGAGAATAAGGATCTCCAAAAGTTTTCGGTAAACTTAGTATCTCGATCCAAGATGATTTCCTTGGGTATCCCATGTAATCTAAATATCTCCTTCAAGAAGATATCGACAATGTGTACTTCATTGTAGGTCAACTTCACTGGAATAATGTGTGCTGCTTTTGAAAATTTGTCAACTACTACAAAGATAGAATCATTGTGTTTCTTACTCTTAGGTAGACCAGTGATAAAATCCATACTAATGACCTCCCACTTCCATTCCAGAATGGGTAATGGTTGCAGGAATCCTGAGGGATGCTGGTGCTTAGTTTTGATCAGTTGACATTCCTGACATTTCATGATAAACAATGCTATGTCAACCTTTAAATTAGAGCAGAAAAAGTGTTTCTTAATGGTGGATATCTTTGATATCATGGATGCCCCGAGTAGGGTGTCTGATGAAATTCTGTGAGGATGCTGGAATGAATGTCCCCTCCTTCGGGAATGTACAATCTCTCCTTCGACCATAGCAGTCCCGTTTCATCTACCTTGTACTCTTTTTGTTGTTGAAACAACCTGTCCTCTTGGACCTTCTTGAGGATTTCTACATAGAAAGGGTCAACTATGTTGGCCATTCTAATCTTCTAATGTAAATCTAAATCGGTTTGACTTAAAGTCACCTGATATATCATATGAATTCATTGGATCAAAGCATCAACAATATTGTTCTCTTTTCCCTTTATATGATTTAGCTCAAAATGGTACTCATTTAGGAAAGCCAAGCATCTGGATTTCTTGGCATTCAGATTCAGTTGCTCAAATAAATACTTCAGACTCATATTGTCAGTCTTCAGAAGGAATTTCCTTCTCATGAGGTAGTGCCTCCACATATTCAAGGCATGGATGATGGATGCTAACTCAAGATCGTGTGTGGGGTAGTTCTGCTCATGTTCTTTTAACTTTCACAATTCATAATAGATCGTGTAATCGTTCCATAATAGGACTCCAATCCCTTCCTTACGTGCATTTGTGCAAACAACAAAATCCCCATTGGGATCCGCAATTTGTAGTATCAATGCGGTTGTCAAAAGCTGCTTGAGATTTTGGAATTTTTCCTCGCACTTGGTTGTCCATAAGAACTTATTTTCCTTCTTTTTCAAAGCGGTCATGGGATAAGCTATTTTCGAGAAGTTCTCAACGAACTTTCGATAATATCTGGCTAATCTCAAAAAGGGTCTAATGTCAGTGACACTAGTAGGGGTACGAAAATATTCTATGGCTCTAATATTTTTAGGGTCCACAGTTATCCCCATCTTGAAGATGATGTGACCCAAATATTGTATCTGTGGTTTGTAAAAATCACATTTACTAAACTTGGCATAGATCTGGTATTCCCATAACACTTATAGAACTATGCGGAGGTGTTCCTTTTGCTCCTGTTTACTCTTAGAGTAAAATAGGATGTCATCTATAAAGACAACCACAAATTTATCCAGATATTTACTAAAGATAATGTTTATCATACACATAAAGTTCACGAGTGCATTGGTCAACCCGAGCGGCATTACTACAAACTCGTAGTGATCGTACCTTGTATGAAATGAGGTTTTGTGAATAAACTCATCACGAATCCGTACTTGATTTTTCGGATCGCAGGTCAATCTTTGAAAAGATCTTGGCTTGTCTTACTTGATCAAACAAGTCATTGATCCTAGGGAGTGGGTATTGGTTCTTGATAGTCATTTTGTTAAGCTGACGGTAATCGATGTACATCCAGATCGTACTATCTTTCTTCTTTACGAATAGTATCGGTGCTCCCAAAGGGGACACACTTGGTCGGATATATCCTTTCTCTATCAATTTCTACAACTAAAATTTTAGTTCCACCAATTCTTGTGCACTCATGCGGTAAGGGGTTTTCAAAGCCAGAACTGATCCTGGTGTCAGTTCTATGGAAAATTTTAGGTCTCATTTTGGAGGTAATCCTGGGATCTCCTCAGGAAATGCATCCTTGAAATATACAAGAACTGGAAAGTCCTCTATGTGTTGTTCTCTTTCAGCTTCTATGCTTGGATGTTTACTACAAACAGCTTGCATCCTTTCCTAAAGTACTTCTTTTCTTGTAAAGTAGATATCTACCTTCTAGAAACTTTCTTCGGTATGCCTTGAATCTTTACTTGATTCCCTTGGTTATCCGTACACAATATTGACTTGTGTAAGCAATCAAGCATGACATGGTATTGTTCCAACCAGTCCATACCGATAATATATGATATGAACCTAAGGGTAGGATGTTCAGGTTTACTTTAGTAGGAAAACCATTCAGGTTTACCTCACAATATTTAACTATCTTTGAAACTTTCTATTTCATACTTGTGGCTAATTGCACCAGCCAAGGTTTATCATGTTTAACTTTTCCTAGTTTACATACACCAACAATTTTAGGTGATGCATAGCTCCGACAAGCATTGGGGTCAATCAATATTGAAATAGAAGTGTTCAAGATCTTACTTTATATCTCAACCATGGTAGGCTGATGGTATTCCTGTTGACCATCCATGGATGCATAAATTCATAATGTTCCATATATGTTAGTATACCATTGGTTATTCCCGCAAGTTGTGTAAGAACCCATTGGTCTTATTCTTACAGTCTCGGGCATAATGAGGCCCTTGGAATTTTCAGCATTTAATTTGTAGTAGGGCAACATTGGCTCACCTATTTTCTGCTGGCTTGTTATCATTTGGAGCTGGTACATATGGCTTTGTACCTGATTTGTTGAAGTTCTTGTTGGCTGGAAAACTGTTGTTCTATTTTATATACGGTGGCGGGTTAAAACCTGGTTTGCGGTTGTCAGAGAAGTTCTTAGACCTATCTCTGTTTATGTTGAGGTTCTCTTGCCTCTGATTCCCATGCTCATAGCAAAGCCTAGCTTTGTGTAAGGCGGTGTCAAAGGTTTTAGGCATGTCAAATTCAATCCTCTCCCGAAAGTTGGGAGGAACACATCCTAAAAATTGCTATATTTTTACTTTCTCGTCCTTGATGTAGGGTACATAATGAAACATATCCAAAAATATGTTAATAAAAGCATCCATAGTCATATATCCCATACGTAACTCGTGAAACTCTTTCACTTTTCTATCAAAGAATATTTTTGACATGTATTTCTCTTGAAAAATCTTGCGAAACTTACTCCACCGTATTTCTCTTAACTCATCTTTCTTGGTATGCTTCAAGTCTCTCCACCATCCAGCTGCTGTTCCATTTAAATTATAGATGGATAGATGATCTTTCATCTCACTAGAGTAGTTATGAACTCGGAAGTATTTGCTCATATCCAACAACCACTCTTCAAATTTTTCCCCTGTATTCATCTCTCCTTCATAGGTTGGGGCTTTTATTTTTCGAAAGTCTCTTTGAATATTGTCATCATTTCTCAGTTTCTTTCTGCATGGGGAAAGAGAATCATCACTAGAAATACTGTGATAATCTCCTTCTGGAGGTTCATGGGTATACTCTTATTTTCCTTCTTCTCTTGAGCTACTGGCCCGTTTATAATATAATTCTTTCTTGCACCTGTTTGTGGAATGAGTGGGTTTTCCCTGTGGGCTTCCTCCAATCATGTTTTGCAGCAATGCTTCATTAGTTTCTTGTTGTTCCTTCCTTTCATTCAAATTATCATCCCTAAAACTCTGCAAGTCTGCTTGGATACTTTGTATGGTTTTCATCATATCAAAATTCAATTCCACCACTAGTTCTGCTTCCTGGGTGGGGGTATTCAACTTCCCTTCTCAGCTATTATCTTCTTCAGTGTTCATGATTTACACTTGTTCTTTTAAAATCCTGTAATTTCAACTTTCTAATAACATGAAAAATTTCTGTTAGTTAACAAAATTTAAAACATACTTTATTTTCCTTGCAACGAATGTCTGGTATGCCCATTTGGTCTCTTAGTATTGAAACTAGGCTCTGATACCACTTGTAATGTCCCCGAAATTTGAAAAAAAAAATTATTAGCCTAGTCAAATACTACCTATGTTGGACATTATCTAAACTATGCGGAATGTGTTGTACTTTGTTTATTGTATTGTACTTGTCGTAAGATGCTCCTACGTCCTGCTTTCATATTTCCCCATGTGGTTCTTAATGTATTATTTATGTTGTCGTGATGTTGTTTACTATCTTGATCTATGGTTACACCTTTATATGTATTATAGTTATTTCAATTATGTATTCAGTGGTTATAAAGTTTGATTACTGTTGTATAAACAATTCTGACTTAACTTGTTATTGAAAAAGGGGTGGAGTGGCGAGACTTGTTTCCCTTGTAAACACGTGAGAGGTAACTATTTTCTACTTGTCACTTTGGGGCTTACTTAGTTCCTACGAACTAATGCATTTATTTCCTTGTCGCGTTCAGGTGCACTTGACGACGAAAGACTGCTTATAAAAGCTAAACAATACATACTTCCCATTTCAACACTAGCACTCGACTTGGACGATGACAGTTTTACAGATCTATCCTAGTGACAAATATGATGGTTGTTAGATGATATTTATTCCTGGATGGATGTCCTACTAGCCTATGTGGCATGGTTTACTATCATTATTTTTATGGACTTTGCAACAGTGATTTAACCCCCACTGTACTTATCGTTTATATGGAATACATGGTATTAATACTTTGTAATTTGGTTCATGCTCTAACATAGTCTTGGTATATGGTTTTGATATAGTTTCTGTATAAATTTAATAGCTTTGCTGATAGTCATCCATGACATATTTCATATGCCATGGAATATGGCTTAAACCCTCTGTATTCGATACAAAATTGGGGTTTTGTAATGCATGTTGTTTTGAACAAGGTATAAGGGGTGGAATAAATATACGATATGGGTTTCGAATTGTGTTAATGGAGGCCATGGTGGCGATATAAATGCACCTTGGAAATTGTGGCCTTCAAGCTTAGGGCTTGGGATCTTGCATTGGTTTGGTCATTCCCAGCATGGCTATGTGAGCTCTACCTCTTTGCTGTGTGGTGGTGTGAATCTTTGATGGTTTAGCCATGATGGTAGGTACGTTCAAAATTTGGTTTAACAACATAGTTTTATTTGTTCAGATTTGTTACAATGCGTACTCCTCATCATGGCTTGTCTTGTGGTGCAGGTTGTAGGGTATGAATAAATTTTCATCATGGGTCGCCCTGTGCCAATGCCATACCCATTTGGGTAATCCCTGTTGTACAAGTTAAAAAGTTTCCCCTCTCTTGATGGTTGTTGTGACAGAGTTAAAACTCTTTGTGGGTTTGAATGTTTTGGCTCTGGTTTTTAATGGTTGCGTTTTGGTAAAGGGACTGTCTATGTAATGAAATGTAAGGCATCAAAGATGCGTTAAGACTTGGGGTTTTGCTGGGGTTTAGTACCTTCGGTCTAGGACTAATGTATTCTAGGTTTTCATTTAAGGATTCTCTACATAGTGATGTGGTTTGGTAAACTTGACAGGCTTTGTGTATTGTGAATATGTAAATATGTTTTGGGTAGTGGAGGTAGCACCATTTCTTGCAATGGTACAAGGCTGAGGTTAAACGGTTGTGAAATTCCTTATTTGTTATTATAATGGTTATGTATATATATACAACATTTGCATACTATGTCGATTTCATGGTTATAATTCTTATTATTTGGACTATGTGGATTCGCAATTCTATGTTTAAGTTCTTTTGAGCGGATTTGTTAACCGTCTGGTTGGCCTTGAATCCATGTCGTAAGTGGCAATGATGTTCCCGCCATTTATGGTTATGACTGTGTGTTTGTTAAATGACTTATCATTTTATATTTTAATTCATGGTTAATGAATACTCTGTCTTTAAGAGTCATGACTATGGATGTAACCCTTCCTGGGTGTCGTTGCTATTCACATAGCGTTGACAGGGTTTACTAAAGGGTTTATGATAATGTTTAAATGCTTTGTTTTATGCAAATGAATGAGGGCCATGAAAAATAGTTACTACGTATATTTTTATTTGGTTCTTTTGACCTCTGTGTAGAGATTAGATATACTTAATTTTACAGCCTCTATAATTACAGTAGCATGGTTTCAATAGAGGAAACACTATAGAGTGTGGTAGAAATAATAACGAATCCTACCGGATTCGATATGGTGACTTGCACATAAAATGGACTCAATAGGAATTGATCCTCGATCTCTATGGTTGTTACGATTATTACTATATGGGTATGTTTGGGCATTTTAGCATTTACATGAATTGATCATGAGACCTCTGTGTATTTATGCTGCATTTATAAAAGATTTATGTGCGTAGTGTTTTGTTTGATTTTATTATGAATTGATCCTGTGATCTATTTGTAATGTCCCTTTTTAAAATTTTATTAAAATTCCTAATTTTCCAATTATTTCACAATTTTGGCTCTTGACTAGTTTTAGTGTCTTAGTCTCCAAATCAGCCCAATTGCTTCCAAATATTCAAATAAGGTGTATGAATGATATAATAAATTAATTATTATTTTCAGGGATGTATTATGGCCCTCCAAACACTTCTACAAGTCTACACTAAATTCTGAACAAGATAGAGGATTTTATTGGCAATTTTGGGCTCAAATCACCCCAGGTAAGTGGTAGAAATGGCTTCCCAAATGTGAAGAAACCCACTTGAATTCTGAAATTGAAGAAGGGGATGTGTATAATACATTATCAGAGACTCATAGGCATAACCAATGGACCTCCCATGGCTTTTATCACTTCCTTCAATCAGATATAAAAACTAGTTCCCTTGGGGAAAAGAGGTGTAGTTTGCTCCAATGGTTATGCAATTTGACCCAATGGCCACAAATTCTTAGTTACTTAACATGAAACCCATAATATTATTTAATTACACTATATTTATTCATAAATCATCAATATTTCACACATCCATTCGAATTCATCGAGACTACAAGAGTTTACAATAAGGTAGTGGGTAAATGGAACTGTTTCTTCATTATTGAGCAATAATACATGAGATTTCTTGGCCTTTCGACCTGAGGGATTTTTGAACTTAAAGAAAATATAATTTACATCAGAATACAAAATACTAGATCAAGAGAATCTCTCTCAAATAGATGAATAGCTCACCAAGTGCGCCTCACTCCATGGAGCTGAAATATAGTGAGAAAACTTGAGATGAAAAGAAGAATAAGCTGAACTTTGATGTGTCCACGACATGTTGTAGCTTGCACCTATAAATAAGATTCCATTGAATCTCCTTAAAATACCTAAGTGGACTTTCCCAACACCAATGGGGATGGGATTCTTTTACCCTCGAAATTGGCTAAGGCATGAACTAGTCATCCACTAGCTCTCTCTCTTTACAACAAGAAATTTCACATATGATCAAAAGGCCATTCTCTTGGTTGATTCCTGTAATTTATAAACATCCTTAGCATTATAAGGTTCCAAATCCATCCATAAACTCAATACAATTTGAATTAGTGTGTGGGATAATGAATTGACATGTGTCCCCTCTTTCCTAGCCTTCCACCTTCCCCAAATTTGAGTAGGAGCCCATTGAGCTTCCAAAAATCACATGAGAGCTCTCTTGGATGGTATATTTCGACCTGAAATTTCATATATGTCGAATGTCAGCCTTCATATCTGACTTGTGTCATAACTTTCATAGAATCTCCATCATTAGTGTCATAGATGTCATAAATGTAAGGGGAATCTAGCCAAGTGTCCATGAAACACCCATTTGGCTCTTCCTCTCCCCATGTAAATTAAAAATCATCCCAAATTCGACCTATGAAGTATATATACTAGTATATTAACCTTATAATCCATTAAAAAACATTAGGCTTCCCATAGATTCGATATTGCAAGACGAGGATTCCATTTAACATAGGAATTCTAGCTTTAGTGGGCCCCATAGTCTCCATATGTCTCCATTCTCCATAGCCACTTCAATTTTCTCATGTATTTATTTAATAAACTACATTATTAAATATTTATCCCATTCTAATGTATTAACATAATTTATTATCACCCTTATTAAAATTCCATTGCATCCATCCAACCTAGGGAACTGGTAGGATTGATGGAATTGTCCTGCCATGCAATTATTAAAAATGGGGACATTACACTATTGATTATTTATGCTATGTTGTTAATGGGTGCTGTTATCTCCCAAAATAAATTTATTTTGATAGGATGAATAATTTGAGTCATGTTATGAAATATTTAAAGATGACTAAAAAATTGAGGGTCTCTGGTTTTGCTATGGTTGAGAAAATTGGAAGTTTTAGCTTTTGGTGGCTTAGGCAGGGTTATTAACAGCTCATTGGACATCGAAAAGATTTGTTTCATAAGCTAACAGTTTAATGCAGGATAAATGTTAACCACCGAAAGCTGGCCTGATTAATTAAATGGTAAAAATACTTTTGGTGGCTTAGGCGAAACTTCAAACAACTGATTAGCCACCGAAAAGTGTTGGTTTCGGCAGCTTAGCGAACAGTCGAAGAAGGGAATTAACCATCGAAAGAAGGTAAAATGAATTGGGGAAAAATTAGTTTCGATGGCTTAGGAGAAAGCTCTGATGGTTCATTAGCCACTGAAAGGCTGGTTTTTCAGCAGTTAAAAGGGATATCCGAAGAGACCACTATCTGCCAAAAGCCAAGTTTTATAGCGCCATGTGGAAAAATGGTTTCGATGGCTTGGGAGAATAGGTCAGCATTTCATTAGCCACCAAAAGCCTTATTTTCGGTAGCTAGTAGACAAATTCCTGAGGGCCCTTAATTGTCGAAAAGGTAAAAAGAAGAAACAGTTAGAAACCTATCAAATCAGGGCCCGTCATCAAAACAACGATCACCAAAGGGCATGATAAACCACCGAAAAGACAGGAGGCTGCATCAAGGCATAAGGAAATGAGTGAGGAGGTTGTTGTTAAGCTGACAAGGACCAATGTGATTTGAAACCCTCCTTTTCCCTCCATCTTTCCAAATAACTGTAGATGATCCCCACTAGGTATCCAGGTTGATTTTAACATGATTGCTGGGCAAGGGGTCTCAAAAAAATAAACTAAAGCCATCACCCTCTGACCTAAGCATCACTCATGTAGTTGAAATCCCTCATAATCAGTGCCCATTCTTCAGTACACTCCACCTTCAACTTTAGGGATTCTCACCACCAGAAAACCATCTCTGAGAAGCAGCCTGCTAAAAACACTATTCCATAGAACTTGAATTGATTGTTTCAGGTACCTAGGAGTGACATTCAACAAATGAAGAAGGGAGGGCCTACTCCCAGGAAAGAGTTGGGAGACATCAACTACTTGGAGGCACATCCAGAAGTCTGTCAATTTTTCAAGGATGCTAGCTGCTATAAGTTTTGTGAGAATGTTCAAGGTTCACACCAGTAGGTGGCTGAGGCATTTGCTCTCTCTTTTGATGGCTCCAAGGCAGTCATAGGTAAAGAAGAATTTTTGATAGATGAAACCCTAATTACTGAAGTGACTGAACTCCCTAGCACATGAGAGATGTGGTTTAAAACGAACATTCCAAAGGATGTAGAGTTTAGGTCTTATCTAAATCCTGAACATAAAGGAGTGGTGTGGAAGAAAAGTGTACCATCCTCCTGGCTAGAAGAGAGGTAGCAGCCATTGCTGAAGGCCATTGTGGTCTACATAACTTGTGAAGGGAGATACAATAGGGACATGATTTACCATTTTAAAGTGATGAACCAGTTCATAGGAAAAAGCCCATTGAATTTACCTTTCTACTTACACAGGAGCTTGGGAAAAATGGCACACCAGGTGAAGGCTCAGCCAGCCAAGATTGTTGGAAAATTGTCTCATCATGGTCTTATCCAACTCCTTATCCAAGAATTGATGAAGAGGAGAAATATGGCATGGGGTTATTTCTTATTTTGGAATGGTTTTGAAACAAGCCTGTAGCCAGAAGAAAAGGGGAATTCTCCTTCTAAAAAGTTTTGCACACCAAGGAGTGGGAAAAGGAAGAGAAGGGCTATATCCCAAACAACAACAAAACAACCTTCTTCCTCTTCCAAAGCCAAGAAGGTCAAAAGAAACTTGGATTTTAGTGAAAAAATTCAGGAAGTTACATCACACAGTGGGAACATTTTGAACCTGCCCTATTCAGATTTAGAAGAGGAAAAAGAGGAATGTGCTGAACTAGCATTAGAAGTTGTAGCAGTGATTGAATGCCTCCCATCACCTACACCAAAAGAGAAATATGGATTAGTAGAGAAGGCTTCCTCTAGCAAGCATAAGACACAAAGGATAAATCAATTGCTGGGGAAAGTGTATGAGATGGAAATTTTCTAAAGAGAGATAAAGAAAAACAATGCTACATTGACCAGGAGGAACAAGCTGCTGCACAACTCTTACCTAGAGATGAGAGAAAGGTATGTTTTCCTAAAATGACTAAACAAAAGATACCTGAAAGAAAACACTAGGGTGTATATAATGATTAGGCTTCAGATACTGTAGATGAAGGAGGCCAAGCAAAACCCTAGTACTCACCTCACATTGAAAACCCTAGCTGAAGCTGTAGTAAGCCTTCAACTTCTATAATCAAGCCAGGCTGCTGTTAACCTTTCTAACATAGAGCCTGTTGAATAAGAAAGATAGGAAGACAAAATTGAAAGAACAATTTTGGAGGTGGCTTAAGAATTTTTGAAGAACAGGGCTTTCGGTGGCTTAGGTGGACGCTGAGGCAGTTCATTAGCCACTGAAAGCACCGCTTTCGGCAGTTAACAGTTCCAATATTTTGGCCTCTTAACCAATAAAAGTAGAAAGAGGCATAGGATTGAATTTTGACATGAAGGACCAGTTTTGGGAGAACATGAATAGCTCAGGGATGAAGTATAAAGATGAAGGACGCTGAAGAAAACATCAGGGAAGGTATGCTTCAGTTTTGCTGTGACATAAAGGAAGAAAATGTCACCAACACTTAACTATCTAAGTAAAATAGTGACTTATCCAGTAGAGGACCAATGACAGTTATTTCGAGTACTTTAGTTATCAGAAGGTTCAAACAATGAACGAATTCTACAGTTAGTTAGATTAGTAGTTAAATTAGGGTTTTTTGACCTAATTATGTAAAAACAATTATTTTGTCTATTTTTAGTAAATCAGATCCAATTTTTTAGGATATGCATATTTTTGTAAAGGTTATAAAGCCTAAGACTTATTTTATTGAAAGGCTTCAACTTCAGGGACTTGTATACCATTACTATTGTCAAGCTTCTCATATTACTCATGACCTAATACAAGCTCTTTTGCTATCATATGATCAGCTTCCATTTTCTGTCTATTCTGTGCTTATGCTTTAATGTGTTATTCAGGTTTATTCAGGTTTATTGATGTCTGATACATGTCATCCTATTGACATATTGATGATTTGAATTATAAGTACATTCCTTGTTGTGATTAGCCATTTATATATATCTATTTTATGTATGAATCTGCTAGCAAGATAAGTTCTCCATCTCTGCGCCATATTATCAAGCCTCTGAACAGTGGTAGTTAGAAGCCTTATCCCTGATTGAGTTTCATGCATGTCTTGAGAGTGTGAGTTTCTATAGGTTACCTGACTTGATCCATTTAGAAAACCCTAAAGACATTTAAGTTACTAGGCATCCTCAAGCTGCAACCTAGAGGAGTTTCCTGGAGTGATAACAAATTGGCGCCATTGCTGGGGAGAGGAGACTGAAGCTCAGCTTCCCTAGGAGATGACATAAATCCTACTTTGATGAGAGACAAAGCTTGGACACTATTATGGTTGTAATAATCTATCTGGCGACTCCATTGAAATAAGGTGCCTTTAAGAAGACCAAGTACCAGAGCAAACCCTCAAGGGCCACCAGAAACACCGGTTTCAGATCCAGAAGAGATTCTGAGAAGAGCTAGGGCTTCACTAAGGCAGACCATCAGTGTTGCAAAGGAATCTACGTCAGGTATTTCAAGAAATATTTCTGCTATTATTTGTTCTGCTGTAACACTTAATTATCAGGAATTTATAAATACATCAGAAAATTTTAGGGTTTAGGCATCTTCAAGCACTACTGCTTGTGAAGATCCAATCCTTGGTGACTCCACTGGGATAAGTTTACCACCATCACCTTTTTGGCTACTACCTACATCAGTACTACCTTCCTCCACCCTTTCCATACCCATTTCCAATATGGCTTCCCCTCTGACCAAAATGGAAAGGATCTTGGTAGCTAGGTATGCCCCACTGAATTTTCCTAACCCCCTCTCGGCCATGCCCACTGGAGACTATCTCAAGTACATGCCTAAATTCATAGGAGAGGGAGATTTCACTACTAAAGAACATCTAGAGGCATTCTACAGTTATGCTGAGAAGATTAATATAGAATAGGAAGATGTGTGGACTAGGGTTTTTGTACAAAGCCTAGATGGTCAGGCTAGGAAATGGTTCAAAGAACTGCCTGCTGGATTAGTAGCAAGCATTGAAGCCCTAGATGACATCCTTCTAAAGCATTGGGGAGAGAGGAGAGACCACCTCTATTATATCACCGAGTTTAGCAACTTGAAAAGAGAGAATGGGGAGTCTATCTCCAACTTCACCAAGAGGTTCAATAATATGTACAGCAATATCCCCACTGAAATCAAGCCCACTGATACCTCAGCCAGGATAACTTATGCAAATTTCTTTGACTCTAATTTATGCCTGCTTCTCAGAGAAAGGAGGTCTGCCTCCTTATCACTCATGCAGGATGCTTCCCTAGAGGTAGAATCTAACATTGTGGCATCTTAGAAGGTCAAAGGAAAGATAGATAGGAAGAAGTAGCTAGAAGACCCTCTTGGGGATTCTTCATCAGAGAACACGATTGAAAAAATGATCAAACTGTTAGCTAACTTGACTACTAAAATGTCTAAGCTAAAGGACTGAGGGAAGATACCTGTGAGGGGTAAAGGGCTAAGTGATTTTGTTCCCTAAAACCCTAATTTTGTCCCTTACAGAAGAGGCAACCCCCCAGTTCAGATCCTCCGAAGGGAAAGGAATCAAGGGGAAGGTCAGAGAATTAGGGCTCCTTTTCAAAATGCTATACTAGAAGAAGAACCAGAGTTCATTGAGGAAGAAGGAGAGGCTGAAGACAACATCCACTGCATGGAAGATGAAGTTGACTATTCTTTCTAATGCAGAATATGAGGAAGCCCTAATTGATGAGAAGATCAGTGAAGAAGTAGTATATCAAACAAATGGTCAAGGAGGGTGTAATCTGAGGTCCAGGCTGGTTTCTCCCCTTAAGAAGAATGTTGTTCCTGCCAAGTAGCCTGCTGTACCAACTAAGAAGGCTACTATTTTACCGAAGAAAATGGTTGTCATTGCCAAACCATTGCAAAAACTAAGACCTTCATCAAGACCTGATCATGTCCAACTTAAATATCCAATACATGAGGTAAGGTTTCCTAATAGACTGCATTATTCTTTCAACCTTGAGTTAGAGATTCAGAAATTGAAGATCCCTTTCCCATTAATCGAGCTAATGAAAAATGACGCATTCAAATATTCCATACTGAATTCTCTTCAGCCAAAGATACATATTGATACCGACTTTTTCAATCTGCAAGCTGATAAACCTATTGTAACCCTAGGCCCTATGATCGAAGACCTAAAGGATTCATGCCCACCTTTCTACATATCCTTGAATATCCATGATTAAGTCCTTCATAACTATCTACTAGACTCAGGAGCTTCCCATAACCTAATGCCAAAAGTTGTGATGGATGAGCTTGGTCTCAACATTACAAAACCCTACCATGATTTATTCTCCTTTGACTCCAAAAAGGTCAAGTGCTTGGGCCTCATCAAAGACCTCGTTGTAAACCTATCTTAGCTACCTTCAAAAAGCATCATGATGGGCATTGTAGTGGTTGATATCCCTCCTAAATTTGGTCTCTTAATGTCTTGATCATGGAGTAAAAGGCTAGGTGGCACCATTTAGATGGACCTTACTTATTATACAATCCCAATGTTTGGAGGGGAGACTAAGAGGCTTTACAGAGAGAATCAGCTTACCTACATCATAAGCAATGAAATGAATTCAGTGAACCACCCCATCTATGCAGTAGACACTGATTTTGGGTCATGCATTCTGCAAATAGATGATTCTCAGCAAACACCTGTCTAGCTTACCAAGCCCACCTATCTGCATCCCAAAGAGGTGACCACAATAGTTTGGAACATGTATTTTGATGGGACTAGCACTCAAAACTCAGCAGGTGCATGTGTAGTACTGATCTCTTCATCCAAAGAGAATATTCATCTATCTTATAAGCTTGAATTTAAAACCACTAAAAATATAGAAGAATATGAAGCCTTGCTTCTAGGAGTTAAAGCTGCCAAGGAAATGGGGATCATGTGCATGAGAATCTTTGGAGATGCTGACCTTATTATACAGCAGCTCAACAACACCTTTCAAGCAAAAAATGTCAGACTAAAGGCCTACAGGGGCGAGGTATGGAAACTCAGAGACTCCTTTATGTTTTTTGAACTGTCATATATACCTAGGGCTTTGAATCACCTGGCTGATTCCCTGACTGTCTCTGCAAGTTTGTTTGTTCCTCCTTTACCTCCTAAGCTCAGCTATGATGTTTAGGTCAAGTACAGACTTTCCTTGCCAGATAATGTAAAATTTTGGAAGGTGTTTGAGAATGATGATGAGCTTAGTAAATTCCTTCAGCTAGTAGATGAATTCTCTGATATGCATATAGATCAGAAAAACCTAAACATGGAAGAATACCAATAGCTCGAGTTGAAAGATAAAGTAGATGATTAGAATATTGTCCAATTACTCAACAATTATACACCTCGAGGTATGGTACCCCTAGAAGAGATTTTTGATCATAATGATATCCCTTTCAAGCCTTTGAAAAAGGAGCAAGACCCTACTATCTAAGAGAAAAATATCGGTAGCCAAAGCCATCCAAAACTTATAAATCTATCTACTAAGTTGACTGCTGATTAGAGGTCCAAATTTTGCAGCTTGATAAAAGAATTTGCTGATATCTTTTCCTGGGAGTACAGTGACCTGAAAACCTATCACACCAATATCATCCAACACAGGATTCCTTTGGAGAATGACACCATTGCTTTCAAACAAAAGCTGAGATCCATCAATCCTCTCCTACTACCTGTAATTTTAAAAGAAATCCATAAGCTCCTCAAAGCCAAAATCATAATTCCCCTTAGGTATTCCAAGTGGATTGCAAACTTAGTGGTGGTAAGGTCAAAGAAGAATGGGGAGATTAGGTTATGTGTGGATTTTAGAAACCTGAACAAGTGCTCCAAAAAATGCAACTATCCACTACCCAATATGGAGCACCTGTTGCAAAGAGTGTTAGGGGCTAGTGTCATGTCATTTCTAGATGGTTTCTCTGGATACAACCAAGTTGCTGTGCACCCTGATGACTAAGAGAAGACTGCTTTTACCATTCCCTGGGGCACTTTCATGTATTCCAAAATGCCATTTGGACTGATGAATGCTGGAGCCACTTTTCAGAGAGCCATGGACCTAGATTTTGTAGGATTGAAAGATAAATTCGTGCTTATATACTTGGATGACCTAACTATTTACTCTCACAGCCATCATGAACATTTGCAACACTTGAGAAGGGTATTTTTGAAATGCAGGAGGTTTGGGATATCACTCAACCCTAAGAAGTCCCAATTTGCACTCAGTGAAGGGAAACTCCTAGGTCACATAGTCTCAGTTGAAGGTGTGAAGATTGATCTAGTTAAGGTTGAGGAAATCCAGAAGTTGCCCTTACCTAGGTCAAAAAGGGATATTGAGTCCTTTTTGGGTAAGATAAATTTTGTTAGGAGGTTCATCCCTAACTTTTCTGAGATAGTAAAGCACATAACGTCTATGTTGAAAAAGGATGCAGAAATCAAATGGATTGACCGATAAAGAAGATCTTTCGAAGACATCAAGAAGGTTATCATGGAAGCCCCAACCCTAATTAGTTCGGACTATACCCATAGTTTTTACATCTTCTCCTTTGCATCCTATGACACAGTGGTAGCTGTGCTATTAAAAAAATATGATGAAGGTCTCGATCATCCAATTGCATTCTTCAGAAAGACATTGAGGGATGCTGAGCTGAAGTATGATCCCATTGAGAAACAAGCTTATTCTCTCATCAAATCATTGAAGACCTTCAGGATATACATTCTGCATGCAAAATTCCTTGCCTATGTCCCTTCAGCTACTGTGAAGGATGTTTTAACTCAGCCTGACATTGATGGAAAGAGAGCTAAATGGATTGCCAAGATTATTGAGTTTGATATAGAGGTGAAACCCACTAATCTAGCAAAAGGACTAGGTATAGCCTAAGTCATGCCTAAATAAAATTGTGAACTAATGGCGATAAACTTCACTTGTGTCAATTCAGCAAAATTACAAACTGTAGCAACAACAGAAGTAGTTCAAGATCAGAATGACATTCAACAGGTGGCTGAAAACTTGTTTTCATGTGAGTGGTACTCAGGTATTATTCATTTTCTACAAAAATTAGAAGTTCCTCCCGGTCTCACTCCTAATCAAGCACGAGCTCTTAAACTAAAGTCTATTAATTTTTTCATAGTTGATAAACTGCTGTAATGGAAAGATCTATCTAGGGTTCTGTTGAGGTGTCTAGATAAAGAACAATCAGATCAGGTCATGCATCGCTTTCATTCCAACACATGTGGGGGCCATCATTACTAGAATACCATAGCCCACAAGATTTTGAGGGTAGGGTACTATTGGACAATCCTTTTTGCTAATGTGTGTACCTTTGTGAGGGCTTATGACCAATGCCAAAGATTTATAGGGAAGCAACAACTCAAATCCTTTCCCCTTAGGCCTACTGTAGTGAATGGGCATTTCCAGCAATGGGGCTGGATTTCACAGGTGAAATAAATCCATCTTCCAGTGGGAAGCATAAATGGATCCTAGTAGCCACAGACTACTTTACCAAGTGGATAGAGGTAGCACCCACCAGGAATGCAACTCATTAGGTCATCATGAAGTTTTTATATGAGAATATCTTTATCAGGTTTGGCTACCCAATAAGGTTAGTGACTGATAATGCACCATCTTTCAAAGTTGGGGCATTGGTTAAAATGTGTGAGTCAATGGGCATTCAGCTGGTGCATTCCACATCCTATTATCCTCAAGGAAATGGCCTGGCTGAGTCATCCAACAAAAGCCTAGTCAGGATCATCATAAAACTATTGGAGAATAATAAAAAAAGATGAGATTCTAAGCTAACGTTTGCTTTATGGGATGATAGGGTAACATAAAAAATATATATAGGGACTTCTCCATTCAAATTAGTTTATGGTACTGAGGCCATTTTTCCCATTTATCTAATTCTGCCAGTGGCAAAATTCTTTCAGGAGGAGGAAGATGAACCAAATGATATGGTAAGGAGGATGATGGATTTGGTGGATTTGTAGTAAGTCAGGAAATAGGTGATAGGAAAATCAAAATCCCATCAACAGAAGATCAAGGTCATGTTTGACAAAAGGGAAAAAGTGGACAACTTTCAAGTTGGAGATTGGGTCCTCAAGTGGGATACTGTCAGGCAGGACAAGGGAAAACATGGAAAGTTTGACTCTCTATGGATTGGCCCTTTTGTGATAGCTCAGGTACAGCAGAACAACACCTTCAAATTACAGAATATGGAAGGGGAAGAGGTGTTTGATGGCCCAATGAATGGACTTTTTCTGAAACTTTACTTTATTTGAGGCTCTGAGGCCTTATTATTGTAAATTATTACTTAGTAGGTTGTTTTTGCTTATAGAATAAAATCCATGCCCAATGGAATAGTAAATGATAGTGTTAAGTTTTTAGTTGTTTTCAAGGAAAGGCATTTTGGTTTGGGGTCCTTGGGACCTCACAGGGAGGTTCCCATCCCCAAGTAGGAGCCATATGTTATCTCCCAAAATAAATTTATTTTGATAGGATGAATAATTCTAGTCATGTTATGAAATATTTAAAGATGACTAACAAATTGAGGGTCTCTGGTTTTGCTATGGTTGAGAAAATTGGAAGTTTTAGCTTTCGGTGGCTTAGGCGGGGTTATTAACAGCTCATTAGCCACCGAAAAGATTTGTTTCGGTAACTAACAGTTTAACATAGGATATAGGTTAACCACCGAAAGCTGGCCCAATCCATTAAATGGTAAAATCACTTTCGGTGGCTTAGGCGAGACTTCAAATAGCTCATTAGCCGCCGAAAAGTGTTGGTTTCGGCAGCTTAGTGAATAGTCGAAGAAGGGCGTTAACCACTGAAATCAGGTAAAAGGCGTTGGGGAAAAAGTGGTTTTGGTGGCTTAGGAGAAAGATCCGATGGTTCATTAGCCACCAAAAGGTCGGTCTTTCAGTGGTTAAAAGCGATATCCAGAGAGACCACTATCCGCCGAAAGCCAACTTTTACAGCGCCATGTGGAAAAATGGTTTCGGTGGCTTGGGAAAATAGGTCAGCATTTCATTAGCCACCGAAAGCCTTGTTTTTAGTAGCTAGCAGACAAATTCTTGAGGGCCCTTAACCACCGAAAAGGTAAAAATAAGAAACGGTTAGAAACCTATCAAATCAGGGCCCGTCAACAAAACAACGATCATCAAAGGGCATGATAAACCACTGAAAAGACAGGAGGTTGCATCAAGGTGTAAGGAAATGAGTGAGGAGGTCATTTTTAAGCTGATAAGGATCGATGTGATTTGAAACCCTCCTTTTCCCTCCATCTTTCCAAAGAACTGTAGACGATCCCCACTGGGTATCTAGGTTGATTTTAACATGATTGCTGGGCAAGGGGTCTCGAAAAAATCAACTAAAGCCATCACCCTTTTACCTAAGCATCAATCATGTAGTTGAAAGCCCTCATAATTAGTGCCCATTCTTCAGTACAATCCACCTTCGAATTTAGGGATTCTCACCACCAGAAAACCATCTGTGAGAAGTAGCCTGCTAAAAACACTATTCCACAGAACTTGAATTGATTGTTGCAGGTACCTAGGAGTGACATTCAACAAATGAAGAAGGGAGGGCCTACTCTCAGGAAAGAGTTGGGAGACATCAACTACTTGGAGGCACATCCAGAAGTCTGTCAGTTGTTCAAGGATGCCGGCTGCTATAAGTTTTGTGAGAAGATTCAAGGTTCACACCAGTAGGTGGCTGAGGCATTTTCTCTCTCTTTCGATGGCTCCAAGGTAGTGATAGGTAAAGAATAATTTTTGATATATGAAAACCTAATTAATGAAGTGACTGAACTCCCTAGCACAAGAGAGAAGTGGTTTAAAACCACCATTCCAAAGGATGTAGAGTTCAGGTCTTATCTGAAGCCTAAACATAGAGGAGTGGTGTGGAAGAAAAGTGTACCATCCTCTTGGCTATAAGAGAGGTGGTAGCCATTGCTGAAGGCCATTGTGGTCTACATAACTTGTGAAGGGAGATACAACATGGCCATGATTTACCATTTTAAATTGATGAACCACTTCACAGGAAAAATGCCACTGAATTTACCTTTCTACTTACACAGGAGCTTGGCAAAAATGGCACACTAGGTGAAGGCTTAGCCAACCAAGATTGCTGGCAGACTGTCTCATCATGGTCTTATACAACTCCTGATCCAAGAATTGCTGAAGAGGAGAAATATGACATGGGATTATTTCTTATTTTGGAATGGTTTTGAAACATGCCTATAGACAAAAGAAAAGGGGAAGTCTCCTTCTAAAAAGTCTAGAACACCAAGGAGTGGGAAAAGGAAGAGAAGGGCTATATCCCCAACAACAACAGAACAACCTCCTTCCTCTTCCAAATTCATTAAGGTCAAAAGAAACTTGGATTTTAGTGAAAATGGCCAGGAAGTTATATCACACAATGGGAGCATTCTGAACCTTCCCTATTCAGATTCAAAAGAGGAAAAAGAGGAAGGTGTTGACCTAGCATTGCAAGTTGTAGCAGATATTGAAGGACTCCCATCACCTACACGAAAAGAGCAAGATGAACCAGCAGAGAAGGATTCCTATAGCAAGCCAAAGACACAAAGGATAAATTAGTTGCTGAGGAAAGTGTATGGGATGGAAATTTTAGAAAGAGAGATAAAGAAAAACAATGCTACATTGAGCAAGAGGAACAAGCTACTGCAAAACTCTTACCTAGAGATGAGAGAAAGGTATATTTTCCTAAAAAAACTAAACAAAAGATACCTGAAATACAACACCAGGATGTATAGAATGATTAGGCTTCAGAGATTGCAGATGAAGGAGGCCAAGCAAAACCCTAGGACTCACCTCACATTGGAAACTCTAGCTGAAGCTGCAGTAAGCCTTCAGCCTCCAGAATCAAGCCAAGCTGCTGTTAGCCTTCCTAACATAGAGTCTGCTGAATAAGAAAGATAAGCAGACAAACTTGAAAGAACAATTTTGGTGGTGGTTTAAGAATTTTTGAAGAACAAGGCTTTTAGTGGCTTAGGCGGACGCTGAGGTAGTTCATTAGCGACCGAAAGCACCGCTTTTGGTAGCTAACAGTTCTGATATTTTGGTCTCTTAACCACAAAAGGTAGAAAGAGGCATAGGATCAAATTTTGAGATGAAGGACTAGTTTTGGGGGAACATAAATAGATCAAGGATGAAGTATAAAGATAAAGGACAATGAAGAAAACTTCAGGGAAGGTATGCTTCAGTTTTGCTATGACATAAAGGAAGAAAATATCACCAACATTTAACTGTTTAAGTAAAACAATTACTTATCCAGCAGAGGACAAGTGACAGTTAGTACTTACTTTAGTTATCAGAAGGTTCAAACAATGAATGAATTCTACAGTTACTTAGACTAGTAACACATATTTCATTAAATTTGTAATTATTTAGTGGATCTAGAATTTAGAACTTCCGCTAGATTGAGTTCTTTCAAGATGGGGAAAGTCATAGACTTTGAATCCTTACATTTTGTCTAGTAATATTATTTATAGTTTGTATTTAATGTTAAGTTGATTAAATTATTTTATGACATAATACCAACATTGTATTTGTTACTACAACAATTAGAAATATTGTCGTAGTAATTATTTGTGTCTTTGTTGAGTATGTTGTTTTATTTTTGGAAGTTCACACCACTTATAATCAATACAAGAAAATATTTTATGACTTTAAAGTCTAAGTTTTAACCTTGTAATGATTAAAATAAATTATGAATTCAAATAACAACATAATTTAAATTATTATTGTTGTTGGTAGTGGTAGTGGTAGTGTATTAAAAACTAAGTTGATGAATGTTTACTTTATGAATTATAGATTAACGTGAGAAATTTCTTACCTATAAATTTATTTAATGATATTGATGTTAGTAAAGCCTCCCTTATTTATTAATATTATTTATTTTAACAATCAAAATTAATTATGAAATAGAATAGCATTAGTGCAGTAGAGTTTGATTTTTTTAATATACAAGAGGAAAGGGGGAAAACCAATTTAACTAATTATTGCAAGTGTTCATTATTTATTTATGAAGTATTTGAACAATGTGTTTAATTGAAAAGAGCATATTTTTATCGAAAATATAGATATCTTACAATATTTATATTATCAATAAGATTTAAATCACGTCTTAATTTATGTTAGGGCATGGAGGAATCGAACCACCATCGTCCTTCTTGGAATGTAGGTGCTCTTCCATTGATCTAACACCCTTTACAACATGAGGGGAGAGGGACTGTGTTAACACCTAGATTACACATTTCTAATCCTCTGTGATAAAGCAAAATGATTTTTTATTCAGAGAGGAAGTCTAGAAGATGTTTTAAAGTTCATTATTGAATATGATTATGCACATTTGATATAGTGACATGTTGAGTTTATGTTAAAAACAAATTGAAAAGTTAAAAATTGAATAGTGTTATCTAATTCACATAAAGTACCATCACATGAATTAACATAGAAGTTGAACCAAAATTTTCATATTAGTAAATAATATAAAATTCCTCAAAAAAAGGCTTGAAGAGAATATTTGATATACAACAAACATTTAAAAGTGTTTCTTCTTGTATATTAATAACTAGTTCAAAGAGAAAATTACATTCATGAATCATCTCCCCATAATCTCCTTATATTCAGTCAATCAAATCAATTACAACTTGTACACCACATTTATTTATTGTGGTCTTCCTGCAATCTTCTTTCTTTTGCATCCATGCAAAAACCATGGTATTCACTGGAATAGATCCAAGTCATGTGTCATCAAGGTTTGGTACCCAATATTGTTCTAAAATTTTCCTTTGTATTTCCCTGAACTAGGCTTCCATCAATCAACCTTTACATGAAGAGTCTCACTTTCATCATTCTGGAAGATATATGAGGTGGTTTTTGCCATCCAAATTGTCTCTCCTTCATCCTTAGTTCGTGATCTAACTACCAACACCTTTACTTTCTCAAATTCAATCATAGATTGAATCTTGGATTTAGCTTGTTGCACCTGGGTCCAACATATACCAGTTCATCAGTCACATTATCAAATTCTCCATCCATAATACTTATATTACATGCAATGCATTATGATCAGCATTAAATCTCACATGGATTAAATTGTCTTTATGATGCAATGTAAGTGATGATAATGTCTAACATGAATTAACGCTAACATGATGTTATCACTTAATGATTGATTTTCTGGATATGTGAAATATTTTCAGTCCACAATGAATTTTTCATGGTTCTCGTAACAAACATGGGTGGAGTGTCCACTCAAAACATTCACGCAGTTTAATCCAGAAAATCAATCACAATGATGACAAACTGATAAAACCTGCATGCTCAAAATGTTAGTACTGTATTTATTGAGTATAAGTTAATATACTAATACAAAGTTGGCACCACTTTAAAGTCTACACAAGAAAATATAATTATGAAGTTGAATGCAACATAGTAGTACAATTAAATTTATACC
>LPNX010640586.1:23854-37654 GCA_001517045.1 Pseudotsuga menziesii | reverse complement strand
TGTAATTAAGGTTAAGCCATATGAAGTGTATGTTCAAAAAAGTAATATAGTTGCAATAATTCAAAACAATAGGGTAGCCCTTTTGTATGCCATGAAACACTGTTCCCCTACATCTTGTGCATGCTTGCAAAAAGGAATTTACATATAAATTACACAAAATATATATGAAGACTTCATAGTGTAGTTTTCTATCTAACAAAGTCACATTGTCATAAATCACAATGCACCATGATAAAAATCTAGCTGGGGTTAACTTTCGTTCTTAAAACATTGCACAGTGAGTAAAGGCTAATGTTTGTTAGCTTCCATAAAGTAGTTTTTAATCTAACATTGCCACATTGTCTCATTACACCGTGATGGAAATATTGTTGGAGTTATCTTTCAACCTTAAATCATTGCACAATGAGTGAAATCTAATATATGTTACCTTTCATAATGTATTTTTTCATTTAGCACAACCACATTGTCATCAATCAAAATGCACCATTTTGGAAATCTAGCTAGAGTTAGTTTTCATTCTTAAAACGTTGCACGGTGAGTAGTAGCTAATGTGTGTTAGCTTTTGTAAAGTAGTTTTTTATCTAACACAGCCACATTGTCATCAAATACATTACACCATGATGAAAATCTAGCTGGAGTTAGCTTTCCTTCTAACATGGCATGGTGAGTGAAAGATAACGTGTGTTAGCTTTCATAAAGTAGTTTTCCATCTAACACAACACATCGTCATTGATCACATTGCACTGTGATGGAAATCTAGCTGGAGTTAGATTTCATCCTTAAATCATTGCACTGTGAGGGAAATTTAATGTGTTGGCTTTCATAATGTACTTTTCCATCTATCACAACCACATTATCATCAATCACAATGCACTATGATGGAAATCTAGCTAGAGTTAGATTTTGTTCTTCAAACATTGCATGGTCAATAAAACTAACGTATGTTAGCTTTCATAAGGTAGTTTTTCATCTAACACAGCCACATTGTTATCAAATACATTACACCATGATGAAAATCTAGTTGGAGTTAGCTTTCCTTCTAACAACATGGCACTATAAGGAAAAATTTATGTGTGTTAGCTCATTACACCATGATGGAAATCTAGATGGAGTTAGCTTTCCTTTAAACAACATGGCACAATGAGTGGAAGCTAATGTGTGTTAGCTTTCATAAGGTAGTTTTCCATGTAACACAACCACATTGTCATCAAGCACATTGCATCGTGTTGGAATTCTAGTTGGAGTTAGCTTTCATCCTTAAATCGTTGCACTGTGAGTGAAATCTAATGTGTGTAAGCTTTCATAGTGTATTTTGTCATCTAGCACAACCACATTATCATCAATCACAATGCACCATTATGAAAATCTTGTTGGAGTTAGCTTTCGTTCTTAAAACATTGCACGGTGAGTAAAGCTAATGTATATTAGCCTTCATAATGTAATTTTTCATCTAACACAACCACATTGTCATCAAATACATTACACCATAAGGAAAATCTAGTTGAAGTTAGCTTTCATTCTAACAACATGGCACTATAAATGAAAGCTTATGTGTGTTAGCTCATTACACCATGATGAAAATCTGGTTGGAGTTAGCTTTATTTTAACAACATGGCACGATAAGTGAAAGCTAATGTGTATTAGATTTCATAAGGTAGTTTTCCATCTAACACAACCACATTGTCACATTGCACCATGATGGAAATCTAGCTGGAGTTAGCATTCAACATTAAATATTTACATGGTGAGTGAAATCTAATGTGTGTTAACTTTCATAATGTAGTTTTCTATATAACACAACCACACTATCATTAATCAAAACGCACCATTTTGGAAATCTAGCTAGAGTTAGCTTTCGTTCTTAAAACGTTGCATGGTGAGTAATAACTAATGTGTGTTAGCTTTTGTAAGGTAGTTTTCTATCTAACACAGCCACAATGTCATCAAATACATTACACCATGATGCAAATCTAGCTGGAGTTAGATTTCCTTCTAACAACATGGCACAATGAGTGAAAGATAATGTGTGTTAGCTTTCATAACATAGTTTTCCATCTAACACAACACATCGTCATTGATCACATTGCACCGTGATGGAAATCAAGCTGGAGTTAGGTTTTGTCCTTAAATCATTGCACGATGAGTGAAATCTAATGTGTGTTAGATTTTATAATGTAGCTTTTCATCTAGCACAACCACATTGTCATCAATCACAATGCACAATGATGAAAATCTAACTAGAGTTAGTTTTTGTTCTTAAAACATTGGAGGGTCAGTAAAGCTAATGTATGTTAGCTTTCATAAGGTAGTTTTTCATCTAACATAGGCACATTGTTATCAAATACATTACACCATGATAAAAATCTAGCTGGAGTTAGATTTTATTCCTTTCTAGGAGAGTACATTGTGTCATCTACTATTACAGCCCAATTGGATATGATTGCCTTCCTCATTGTGGTGGTAAGAGGAAATTCAATGATGTAAAGGATTACTCTTTGTACATTATATTGAATTATAAAGCTAAGCCTTTTGAAACAGCAACAAAAAAGTATTTACTAGTTTCATCCAACCTCCCCTCCAAGCATATAGCACATTTCCAAATTGAAATATTCATCTCTATGAGAAGAACTAGAAAACCTACTGGTTATCTTTATAATTTTATTTCCTGAAGTCACATATACTGAACAAAAGGAGACCCAAGCTCCAAAACTTCTCATAAACTTCTATATTGTGCACCTTTATTAAGTTAAATTCCATAGATATATGGAGCAAACGCTTTGTTGGATTCCACTTGTGTAATGATTCAAGGATTCAACTTGATTGAAGGATCCAAATGCTACTACAACAATTGCTTCACAATCTACCATGCAAACCTATCCAAACTTGCCATGAGTGCCCCACACAAGTTGAACAATACTCCAAACAAGGCATGAATGGTCACACAGGTAAATCACCCCCTATAGGGCTTTCGTTTCATACACATGAATCCTTAACACACATCAAATATGGATTTTTTAAGGATTTTATGACTATTGGTTATACTTTTGTCACCTTTTCTAATGCAAAAGGCTACATCAAATTTTTATATTGTTATTCTAGGGCACACAATGCACTCAAAACCCCTCCAAATAGTTTGTAAATGAGAATTGAGTTCTCTTACCATCCCTGCTCATGCCCAAAATTGGAGCTTTAACCATCAAAATTGGACTAGAACTTACCAAAGCTAGTTTAATGTTGTTATTCATCACCTTTTAAGACTGAAACATGCCCAAAAATGTATTTCAACCCTTAGATTCAACCCATATTCAAAGGTTATGTCTTGTTACTACTAATTTATAGTCGAAAATGATCCCCACAAGACAATTGTGAAATCTTTCCTAAAGGCTTCCTAGCCAACTCAGCAGTAACCCCCAAGTAAGTATCTTCAACTTTGTCCAATACATATGCCGCCTTCTCAGAACTGCAGGTTATGGTTTCTTGCGGAGCTAAACTTGAACTCATAGTATATATATGTGTAACTTTTCATTTCAATGGGTTATCCTGAGCGCTCATTACCCGCGTAAAAACTTATATAAAACCCAAAGAATCCATGTTTTTTTGTGTGGGGGAGGACGTACATATTTCAAAACCTTCTCATTTTAGTGTTATAGGCCAGGAGGGAGAGGTTGCGGAACAAAAATAAAGTTTCCCTCTGATGGGTAGGAATGCCCTTGCATGAAATTAGACTGTTTTAACACTTCCAAGTTAAGACTGTTCATGCATGCTTTGACTGGTGTATTCTGAATTTCCTTTGTCAGAACTACAAAAAAAAACACCCAATTTGTTTTTTTAAGACACTTGCTACACTAGTCACCTCCGAGATCACCTCAGTCTATTGCTGCAAACAAAATTTGGGATTGCTGCAAAAAATTTGGGCATGCTGCAAAACATTCGGGATTGCATCATGTGTAGAAAAGCCTCCAACAGCAACCCAAAATATGTTATCCTTCTCCAAACATTTGGGTCTGTGTATATGCTTGGACTTCTCCTTTGAATTTCCTCAGTCCATAGCCTCAATCACCCAAAAAATCTCAGTCCATTGCTCTCGAAATTCCACACTCCAAAATGAGGCGCATTGTCTCTATTTATACACATTTTTTATGAATTTTTATGGATCCGACTTGTCAAAATTTTTATTTTTATTTTTATTTGGAATTTTTGAATTGGGCTGACCTCATGTGTTGGGTTATTTATTTTCACATTTTTAGGAGCATACCTTATGTGCAAGAAAGAACCAGAGGTTACATACCATGTCAAAGGCTCCACTATACATGTGAGCCATGCTTGTCACCTATGGGATTGGTCACATACTCATGGGAATTTCTAAAGGTTCCTCCATACATCATGTACCCTATTATGTTACAGAACACTCAAGACAGAGATTTAAAAGCTTTAGCGGCACCAGCTATGTCATAGATACTGGAAAGAAATTTTGTATTATTTGCATCAATGACATTTTGAATACCATGACTAACTGAAATATGCAAAGGTGCATTGCCACTCATGGCCTGTCCTACCCAATAAGCTGCCAACATTATCCATTCATTGGGAAAGGCACAAATGCCCTGTGAGACTAACAGAAGGCCCCTCTTTTCACCTTATTTTTTCCATTTTGTTTTTCATTTCTCCATCATTGAACGACCATTTAGGGGCCTTCATTTGTGATTTGTATCACGAGGAAGTCTTTAATTTGTCCATAGCTAAAATTAATTCACCATTATGTCTAGATGGTCTTTGAAATTTGGAACTTGAAGCCTATTGATGACCCACACTGACTTTGTTACCAATTTTACTAAAACTGGAGTTTATTTTGACCCACAACATTCATTCATTTACTATCCATCTGATTTATTAATCCTACTTATGACCGGAAATTATTGAAATAGTGAATGGGCAGGTTTTACTTTTTATCTAAGTCACATGAAACGATGACATGGGACACATAGTACACAGAGGACATGCTTTCTACCTCTAGAATTAAATGAAACACAATGGAACCCCTTGAAAGGAACCTAGCTGACTCATATACTTCATTTTAACTATTTACAGCTAAGATCCCTATGCCTTTACAAGTAAAAGTTGACTCACCAAATGCTCTTTGTGTAATACTTTGATCTCCTGTTGTAGCATCAATAAAAATAGATGCATTGCATCTTTGCGAATTCGATGAACATCAAGGAACCCATATTTCTTCTCTAATGTCTGTACTGCAAATAGGTCATTCTTTTAAATTCCTATCTAGAGTGCATGAATATTTGTGTAGTAATTGTTGATATTAACATTTGTTATTATCTGTGCAAAATTTTAACATATAAGTGCATGCTATAACCACTTTTTTGGCTCATTATCATTGCAGTCATACCCTTTTATCGATTTGTGGTAAGTGATTGTGTTCTACAACAATTTCCCAGGTCACCAGGTCCACTCGTGATAAAGGACTGTAGGAAGGAAGAAAAAAGACCAGTGGGTGATAAATGAATCCAGATATTGCATTTCTTTGACAGGCTAGCTCACAAAAATAGATGAAAAAGATTGCCAAAATTATGCATTACCTATCTGCGTAAAACATGTTACAACTGTGACTCTGCTCTTTGTCACTGATGCTACATGTTACGTCATTAGATAACTTACTAGGTATAATCCCTGCTTCTGCCAGACCTGACTCAATCAAGATTTCATAAAAGTCAATGTAGTTTCTAAATACCTATTAGAAATTTATCACCAATCCCTACAATCAAAATCATAAATAGAGAAACTCAAACCTTGAATATAAGGGAAATATGGACTTTGTGGTGTTATATCATCAAAGGCAAGTTGTGTAACACCTTCAATGTATACAGAAGGAAACACCTTGTTGCTTGGACTTTTGCACACGTGATATTTAGAAGATTATAGTTTATACAGACCTCTTGAAAATCTGTTGGGAAAATGGGTTTAAGCTTTGCACATTTAGTTCTTTGATGAAAACCATATTTTTCTTAACTTTTACCTCTTCACTCTTTGGTGACGTTGGGTATTCTTCCTAGGCCCTCACAATAGCGATCTTGGTGGCATTTAGTCTGTTTCTACCATGCTTTTCTATAGCAATGGCTTACCCTACTTCCCATTAGGATGAATAGTTCCTTGAACTATAGTGGAGCCTTCTCCTATAGTCAAACACACCACCTATATACCCTAGACCTCCATACTAATGTTTGTGTTCTACCAATTCTTAGATTTATCTATTATAAACTGGAAATATGAAAAAGAAAAAGCAGTTTGAAATTTTGAATGACTCTTCAACTCTAGACTTCAAATCAAATGTCAAAATACCTTGACTATGTCAAGGTGTCAAAAATATTTTTCCAAGATTGAAAATACATCTTCAACCTATTGGCCTTTATTGGAAAGGCATAATCTAGCATAGTGTTCTTGATATACATGAGTGTATGATATAAGGTCAAACAATGATCATGTCACTTTTAACTTGATTTCCAAATCTTCTATTTGAAAACAGTCAATTTGGATTTTCCCTTGTATCCATTAAGTAACCAAGGAGGAATCCCCATATACTAGTAACTACAAGCTGCTAATCCCTTTTTTCCAGGACTATCTTTAAAAAAAGACAAAGGGCCATCATTTCAGCATAATTCTTTGAACCAATTTTGAGACTAGAGTTGAATCTAATGAAGTCCTCCTCAAATAGGACTGAAATACCTCCAACATTGCTAAATTATCTTGGCCCCAAGTAACCAACAAATGCACTCTTGCTTCTCAGTTAATCTTTGTCATAAACTCTAGCTACAGAAACTTGAAACTGAAATGTAGCATGACATGGATGGTCAAAAACCATTTTCCCATCAACATTGTAAAATCATTATTCAAACTATGAGGTCTTGGATTGTCTTTTAAAATCATTCTTGATGCAGTCTGATTTACTAATGGAAGAAATTTAAATGATTGAAAACTTTCTCCATGAACTTGACTCTTGAGCACAAGGTTGGAAATCTGTGAATTTCCCAGAGGATGAGATGTAGGGGAATTATATAATAACTCTTTAAATGATAAGATCATGAAATAATATACATCTTCTTGTAATCCTTTTAGGTCCTCCATGTCTATTGCTTGATGTTTCTATGATTTGACAATTCTTACAGTAGGGTCTTTTTATAAAATGCTTCATAATGTGGGCACTGCCTCCAAGATACACCTTTGACCATGTCTTAGATTTGAATGTCACTTTTACCTATATAAAGGATATGGTACTCTTTTATTTAGGCTTGTACTGTTATGAAAACCTACTAGAAATGCATTTCTATTGGACACAAAGGGCATATCTAAAAATCATGCATAAAAGGTGTTAAGGAATTCTGCTGCAATTATCAACCCTCCAAACCATGTTTACTACATACTGTAAATAAAGCCTTTACATTGGATTTTCCTTCTAAATGTGTGCCCTTTATTACTATATTCGACTAATTTTTTCATTCATATTTAACAACAATATTACCTTCAAATTAGCCTCCTAATTAAGTCTTCCTCCTGCCAACCAGTTTCAATCGTATATGCAAAACTAATCCACGATATTTCCATGTAACATTTTATAAAATTCATAAATTATTCATCAAATTCTCCCGCCAACCAGTTTCAATCGTATATGCAAAACTAATTAATTGACTTCATTATTTTCCAAGCATTCTGAGAGTAGAACTAGGTAGCTGATATCTGTCATCTTATATCAGTGTAGCTGATATCTGTCATTTTATATCAATGTAGATCCAAATTCTAGGCTCTATCAAGTTTCGATGACCTCTTAAAAGATAGTTATATCGGTATTGGTATCAACTGGGTTGCAAGAAAGAAGAGGTAAGCACACAGGAGTCTAGTCTAATGACAAGTAGTGATCTAATGGCAAGTAGTGATGTGGTCACTGAAATATATCCTAAATATAAGATTTTTCTGAATTCAATTCTAACGTTTGAGAAACCTGACAAAGAACTATGTTTAGCACGAGACTGAAAAGAGACAGAGTCATTGATGTTCCATATTCCTCACCATTGTTGTATCATCAAACTTCCAAATGCACTTGCCTTCCAAACAAGTAGATGTTATCATCAACACTTCCTGTTACTAATACTTCTTGCGAATTTCTCACTAATCTTCACCTAAACACCCATGTTCATGCTACTTTTAGCGACCTTTCTCAACTACATTAACAAGCTAATAGTTTCAACATTTTGGACCACTAAACACCCATGTTCATGCTACTTTTAGTGACCTTTATCAACTACATTAACAAGCTAACAGTTTCAACATTTTGTACCACTATATCTAGTGCCCAACACATTACAGAACATTATTTTGAATCTGTTCACATATATCTAATAGCTCACCACTGCAGCTGTCACTGTACATATGCAACGTTGATTAACTACAGCAAGCATGTTTGGCTTCTGCTGCATAATCACATATGCAAATTGCCTCTTCAAATACCCATAGTCCGATCCCTCTTGTCCTGGCAAGCCAAGGCATCACTAGGTAGATGGCATTGTGCATAGAATCACCTACAGTCATATGTTGATGTGTTTCTTTAATTGCTTTAGGCAATTCTTCAATGTAAACATGATGTTTTAAATGATAACAATAATGTTAAAGAGTATTTTTTTTTCAACGGTTATATATTTAAAACTAATTATCCATTAAGTAACCAAGGAGGAATCCCCATATACTAGTAACTACAAGCTGCTAATCCCTTTTTTTCAGGGCTATCTTTAAAAAAAGACAAAGGGCCATCATTTCAGCATAATTATTTGACCCAATTCTAAGACTAGAGTTGAATCTAATGAATTCCTCCTCAAATAGGACTGAAATACCTCCAACATTGCTAAATTATCTTGGCCCCAAGTAATCAACAAATGCACTCTTGCTTCTCAGTTAATCTTTGTCATAAACTCTATATGTCATAAACTCAGTTAATCTTTATCAGCAATATGCATTACCATATTACAAGAAATAAACACCATTAGTTATGTGTCAAAGCCTGTGTGTATGCAGCATGTTTCAGTCATCATCCATAGCATATTAAAGCAGCATCGTATCAGTCAATATTATGACAACAGTAGTAGTTAGGTAATTCACTATAGTACAAAAACCATCATGTGCATCATATCACCTTTGGATATTGTTATAGATTGTACAGGAAGATAAAAGCAACGATACACACAGCCCAATTTAACAGCTCATAATAGTAATCATATCAGCCCCCATTAGTCCAATCTTTGCATGAAATATAATAAGTATGAATATAATCATTGGCAGCAATACACAGTACACTCAATGCTAAACACACTCTCAAGTTGAGATTATTATGTGCTCTGTTCATGCTATTGGATATACTCTTGAACAAGAACTTTTAGAGTGTTAACATTAAAAACGATTTAGCATTCATTTCCCTATCCTATTTTCATAGCATCTTCTTTATGCATTTTCAGATGGTTGGGCTTCCAACCCTTCTTTCCTGAAAGCCAAAAGGCCTCAACTGTATTTTTCTATTTTGGAAGACCAAATAATAAAATTTTCATATTATATTTGGTGTGCAGATGAGGCCATGCTAGATCTCGTTGCTTTCAAAATTTTACTGCAAATGGACACCGTATGGTCGATTTATCACCAAAATACGTTTTTTAGTTTTCTATTTTTAGGGGGTGGATAAAGGAATCTTCTATGGATTTTTGGTAGGCACTTGTAAATGTATCAGTGCACCACAATCCAAAATTCATCCAAGTGTGTCTTCACATGACCACAATATGGTCAAATACCATTGACTATTCTTCTACTTATTTTATGATTATAGCTTAGACTTTTAAGCTGAAAATGGTTGTGCACATTGAAATACCTGTTAGGAACAAACATTTCTAATTTTATATCTAGACCTTATCAAAGTTTTATTTCACTGATTCCCTTTCAGATCACATGTCTCCAGCTAGGATTTTTGGTCCCCAAAAGCTTATTGGTGGTAGGAGATGGAAGCATGTGGCCTCCATTTTCTCCCCAACTCTACTTCTACATCTTACTTGAAGAATACTACCCTCTTGGAATGTCTTCAAGCCTATGTTTGTGGCCCATTCCAATAATCAACCCAGGGGGATAAGAAGGACTTCTTATCATTATTATATTGAAATGGCAAAGTAGGTACCTCTATGCAATGTTCTTTCTCCTTTGTTTCCTTCTTGGAGTGTTTTGTGTCTTCATGTACTGCTACCTCTTCATCGGTTGGTGCATTTGTTGCTTTGTTTCCCTTGATATTGGCTATCCATGTTTTTCTTGGCTTGCCATTTATATTCCTAGGTTGAAGCTTAAGAATGAGCTTCCAACACTTGTCCCAAATTCCAATGTCCACCAATTGTACAATGATTGTAGTAATTCTTTCCATTGTCCTCCTTAAGGTTACTCTTTTCTTTTTAGTGCTTTGAGAAAGAGTTCAGATTCTTCCTTTTTTTTGTCAAGTACCTAGTGCTTCCAACAACAAATATTTGAACAATGTTTACTCTTGCCACACATTAAATAAGGATGAGAGAACCAACATTGGTTTTCCTTATGACCTTTTTGTTGGTAACAAAGATAAGTAATAGGAAGTTTATGCTTTGCATACCTTTTTAGGCTAATATTTTTTAACTTGTGCAAGTCTAGTCAGTTTTTTTCATACCCTTCCATGGGGTCGCTTCCTTGGTCACATGGAGTGGTGATAAGAGGTCTTCTCCTTCTGTATATTGCTCTTCACTCTTTGGTGATGTTGGGTATTCTTCCTAGGCCCTCACAATAGCAATCTTGGTGGCATTTAGTCTGTTTCTACCATGCTTTGCTATAGCAATGGCTTACCCTACTTCCCATCAGGATGAATAGTTCCTTGAACTATAGTGGAGCCTTCTCCTATAGTCAAACACACCACCTATATACCCTATACCTCCATACTAATGTTTGCGTTCTACCTCCATGGGTTTCTTCATACCTTGGCCTGCTTGCTCAGGCACTAGCTGTTGAAGCCCATCTTTTGCAACAATTTAAGGCCTATTTCTTGGACATGCAATTCAAATTGACCCTAAGGATATTTTGTTGAAGAAACATAATTAGAGAGGGTGGAAGGTCAAGATATTTCCATGCTTTCCTCGATCATGGTATATGCATATTGCATTATAATAGTCCTGTTCCAATGAACATACTCCTCTTCATTTCTTCAAGTTCTTGCTATGGCCTTGTTACTGGTTGAAATGACAGTCCAAGCCACTGGTAAGCATGTGAGGAGGAAGTGACCACTGTCACCTAAGTCAACTTCTCCCAACTGCTTTGGAAGCCTAAGCCTCCTAGTGAAGAGCCCTATTTTGACTCTGCAAAGACACTAAACACCAAAATATTCTCTTTGGAGGTTGTCAGTGACCAGTGCCTAATGGATTCTAGAAAGTGGGTAAAGGAAATGTATGGTTTGTATAGATATCAAACAACAAGATAACTGTGATAGCATTGCCCAATAATTATCTAACAAAAGTTGGTCATTTTAGTAAATGGCAGTAGCAATCATAGTCACCAGTTGTCAAGTATTAAAGCATGTATAGCAATATGTATCAAATGTTATGACAGTGGTTGCATGACAAATATAGGCCAATGTATTAGTACCACGTAAGCAAGTCACTTATATCAGCAATATGCATTACCATATTACAAGAAATAAACACCATTAGTTATGTGTCAAAGCCTGTGTGTATGCAGCATGTTTCAGTCATCATCCATAGCATATTATAGCAGCATCGTATCAGTCAATATTATGACAGTAGTAGTAGTTAGGCAATTCACTATAGTACAAAAACCATCATGTGCATCATATCAACTTTGGATATTGTTATAGATTGTACAGGAAGATAAAAGCAGCGATACACACAGCCCAATTTAACAGCTCATAATAGTAATCATATCAGCCCCCATCAGTCCAATCTTTGCATGAAATATAATAAGTATGAATATAATCATTGGCAGCAATACATAGACCAATCATTGCTCCACTTAGTGAAAAGCATTAACCAAATGTGTAACGTTCTAATTTCTAACAAATACAACAAAAGGACTTTACCCATTTGGTTGTGTTTACTCCTGAATCCCTCCTGTTCTACATGAGTCTCCACTGAGAAGAGTACTCAGCTCATACTTTCCTAGAGATTTGGGACTTGGAATCTTGGCCAAACATGCAAATCTCTCCCTGATAATAACAATCCCAATCCAGAACACAAAAGTGGAACCCAGTGTGGAAATGTGGTGGTTAAAACATTCATATGAAGTGCAAGGTATTTTTTTTTAGTCTTGTTCACGATTTTTCAAAAACATTACGGGTTTTATTTCTTAAGAACAAGACATATGCTTTGATTGATTTTAATATCTAAAATACCTAAAACATTTGTCCTGACCAGAATGCAACACTACCTAATCTGTGAAAGTCCCTTTATGAAAAATCAGTGAAATCGACCCTGTGTGAAGTTTACAGGGATGGAGTATACAGTGAAAATAAGCCGAACAAAATATTGTTGTAGAAGATTGAGAAAATACCTACAACGTTTGTCCTGACCAGAATGCAACACTGCGAAAGTCCTTTTTATGAAAAATCAGTAAAATCGAGCCTGAGGAGATGCAGGTCGATACCCACGCGCCGCTATGACCAGAATGCAACACTGTGAAAGTCCTTTTTATGAAAAATCAGTAAAATCGAGCCTGAGGAGATGTAGGTCGATACCCACACGCCGCTATGAGGTGAATTTTTCCAACCCATGACTGAAATTCCCGACATGATCGAGCAATATGAAGTGAAGTTTTCCAACCCCCATGATTGAAATTCCCTACCTGATCGAGCAATTTCTCTTCCCAGCAAATGAGCAAAAACTATAATTTCAATGTCATTGGCCGTATAGCCACTAAAATTTAAGTTTTCAAAATATATTTGTCAAATTGGGCAAAATTAAGTTTAAGGTTTTTTTTAAATTTATAGGTGTCCTTAGAATGAGTTATGACTGATTTAATTTACCATTTTTATAGAAAATTGTTGTGTTGTTTTGAAAAAAAATTATAAAACTAATTAATTATTATTTTTTGAAACTATGGAAGTTATTTTAAATGGTCATGTTATTTTTGTGACCATTCATTGAACTTATGCAAATATTTACATATGAGATAACCAAAATTTTTTAGTCTCTTTGCTAGGGTTTCAGCTCCCATGTTAGGGTTCTCGGGTTCACCTCTTCTGCAGACGTCATGGCCGCCATTGATGGAGGTTCCCAACCACCCTCCTCCCCTGTGCTCCCTCATAAAAGCTAGTTGTCCCTGTTATGCATCGAGAAGTAATGGACACACAAGTTGAGGATTCACAAGCTGCATAGGTGAAGTTTGACATGGCTTAAATTTAAGTACTCACTGGAGTGGTTGTAGTGGAAGGGTAAGCAATGTTAACTTCTGGTTGTGGTCTTTATAACCAATGTTCTCTGTTGGTCCATACTTGGGCATGATTGTCTCCTTGGACTATTAAATGGCTCCTTTTGGTCTTTTAAGGACAAAGAGGCTTCTATGTGGTCTTCTGGACTGTTAAATGGCTCCTTTTGATTTGACTTCCATGCACTGCTACTTTGTTTATAAACTAATAGTGTTTGCACTAAATATGCTTATTTTGTTGTGGGTAGCCCAACCTAACTAAAGCCAAAACAAAATTGAGCCACATCAACCATGGAGCCTTCGTAAACCACACATGCT
>LPNX010640586.1:4371-23745 GCA_001517045.1 Pseudotsuga menziesii | reverse complement strand
AACTTGTAATCAAGTGAAACCCTGGCCATATATAATTGAGTATGAAGATGTATGGGTATCATACATAACATATACATTACATGAGCACATTGTTTGTGGGATTTTTCCAAAGGCCATGAAAAGGACTTGAATTAAAGATGTAATGAAGCCATATGAGTGGCACAACCATAGCATCTAAAGCCTAATTGCATTGTATCGACATTGTTTCTAATGGACCTTGGATTTGTGGGGATGCCCTTATCTTGTTCTCTTCATGATTTAAAGGTTTTTCTAATGACCATATAACTTAGTTATATTTCCCTATGTGTGTGGAGTTCTATGAGAATAGGAAGGGAAGAATACCAAAAGTAAACGAGGAAGGCGAAATGTAGAAAGGAAATAGCAAGCCAAGCCTAATTTGGAAATGATTTGCATTGTTGGGTTACCCTAAAGGAAGAAGGGAAGGAAGGGAAGGTGTTTGCCAATATTATATTATGGAAGAAGGAAGGATTAGAAAAAGATTGAGGCTAAGAAGGAAGAGAAAAACAGGGTACATAGCAATATAGGAAACCTTTTATGGGGACATTCATGGTAAGGAAGACTGGAAAAATCAAAAGAGGACACCGTAGGGGTTGGATAAATGAAGAAGGTATGCTAACTAGATGTTAAGGGGGCACATAACATAGGAGAAAAGGACACAATAATTCACTAATACTATAGGCACATTAGTCAACCAAAAAGGAACCACCACAAACCCACAATTCTCAAATCAAAATGTAAAAGCAGTTTTCATGATATTTTCACCCTTTATTTATAGATGATCATACCCCAATCATAGATCAATATTAAAAAACATTATGGCCCCTTTAATATAACCCTAAATCCATAGATATAAGGAAAGGGATATTTTCAACTCCATATATATAAGGAAAGGGATATTTTCAACTCCATAGATATAAGGAAAGGGATATTTTATTATATTAACTTTGGGTGGAAAAAGAAATCTTGGAATAAGTGCTTCCTTCCATGGACTTGCAAGTGTAGGGGGTAAATTATGGACTTGGAAGTGTAGGGGGTAAATTAAGTCTTGAATACTTGAGTGTATTGTTTAAGTGTACTTGGTATCTTGAACAATATTTATGGATGTTCCATGGAAGATGCAAAGGAAGAGTCTTGGAAGACAAGGGTGAAAGTAATAGTGGTGATATGGGAATAGTTAATCCAATTGGTCAAGGTGATGTATTAGGATCACTTCACTAAGATGGAGACCAATGAGTGGTTTAAATTATTGATTCAAAGGTTTCCAGTTGTGACAAACCAAGTAGAGGCATAGTTGCAACCTAAATTCAAATCATATAGTGGAGTGAAGTATTCCAAAGGAAATGGAAACATCTCAACAAGGAAGTATAAAAAATTGTGTAAGTTTAGAGGAAAGAATATTGTTTGTTTCCTTTGTTACCAAGAAAATGTCCATATTAAATTTTCTTTGAAGGAAATTCTAGAATCCTTGGAAGAAGTCCATGTATAAAAGGATTCATAAGTAGATTTGGAGGTTCTAGGTTCCTTGGCAATTGGTCTATGAAATTTCATGAAAAGAGGTCAAGGACATGGTTTTCAAGGTGAAAATAGGCATGAAATTTGTATTTTGAACGTTATAGTCAATTGTTTGAAAATGGTGTTTTTAGTAGACAAACTTTAAACCCATATATTTATAATTTAATGAACTACTAAAGGAATTTATTGTAAGGATAAGAGTAGCATGGCCTCATTCAAGATTGTGAACTTTGTAGTGAAGGTAGCAACCAAAGTAGTTCTTTTTTCACCTTTTGAGGTTGGGGAATGGTTTGGTGTTTTAGAGTTGGAATTGGTTCAATTGAATGAACATAAAATAATCTTAAGATCAGATTTCTGAAACTTTCCAAAGCAGTTGTTTTTCCGCATGAAATTTTTTTATGTTCTTGGATGGGACCAAGACATGTGGTTTTCCTATGATGAGCATAAACAAGTTGGGGAGGGTGTCAATAGTTTCAATTGTGAAGATGATTGAGGTAGTTATCGATCCCATGAACACACATTTTTTTCACACAACAATAAGAATACCTATTTTTGGGTAAAGGAACCTTAAGTGTTCATGAAAGTGTCTCCCACATAGAAAACATGTTGGTAGCATTGGAGAATTTAACAAACATAGTCTTGGAAAAAGTTGTTCGATTGTGTTCTTTAGTGAAAGAGGGGAAGGATGTTGGAGGTAAGTTGAATCTTGCACTAGTAGAAGATGCAAGATTTTGTGACAAAGGAATTCTCCAAGGTGAATCCTATGGAATTAATGATTATACACAAGATAAGAGAACTCATAAGGATGCATTTTTTTCAATGGAAAACAAGATAACTATTATGTATCAGCAATGTAAAGAGACATTCATTCAATATAAGTATTACTTTCAAGATGGTGGGTTAATTGAAGGAAGGGTATGCGAATCCAATCCCCTTATGGATGTGCTTCAACATTATATATACCAAGAAATTGAGGGTGTTATTGATGGTGTTTCAATTGTATAAAAAAACTTAGATGTGACAATCTTAGAGGTCACTAAGAAGGATCAATTTACTATTCACAATAAAGGGGTGAGTAATTCTACTAAGATGTGAGTTAGGAGGGTACAAAATAATAAAAACATCCAACTATCGAACCTTTAGTGATTATGGACGTAGTGAATGATTTAACATACCTTGGTGAAGGAAAAGAATTGGAATATGTGGCTAGGTAGTGCATAGAGTGTTGTAAGGTTGTATGGAGTGAAGTCTACCAATTTCCCACATGCCTATTGAAAGAACCTTCAAGGAATTATAGGTTTAGAAATCTAGTTGATAAAACTTGTGGTGGTAGAAATCCTTTTTGGGCATCATCTTCTCTTCATTGAGGCTAGTTTACATGGATTTATACCCAAGGCTATACTAGTGGGAATTAAGGTTCCATTATATTGGTTCCTTGTATAAGTTTGTTGAGTTTGATAGGATGACTTAATAGTATTGAGGAATGTGTAGAGACTTTTTCTTTATTGAACAATGTTATACAAGTAGACTGAAGTGTGGATGGAAGTGACTAATTTTGGAATGAAAAAGTGCATTCTCATGGTTTGGATATGATGGATGGATTAGATACCCAACTAGTTTTGGACATGGGGTCCAAGAGTGTACATAAGCATGGAATATTAGTCAAAGTATTGAAGAAGTAGAAAGTTTGGAGAAGTGCAAGATTTGATAGTTGAGTGGCCTTCTTGGTGAAGGTTCATTTGTAGAGGTAGAATCTGCATCTAGGAACTAATGTGCATCATAATTTGAGCATAAGCACTTAAATTAGTAGGATTTTGTAGAAAAGGAGAGTTACATGGAAATTCTAGTAGAAACATTTGTGAAATTGATAGATATAGAATTTGTCCCTCTACATACCTAGAAACCTTGAGAACAGCCCATAACTCCTCATGAAAACTGAAGGTAAACACCCTATGCAAACAAGGGGGTAACACAACATAAATCTCATCTTCTATTATTATTGTTGTTTGCTTATGTTTTTTATATTTTTATAACATAACAATTGTCATCAACATACTATAACAGAAAACATCAACCATGAAATGAAACCAGAAACCATGACCAAGGAGTTCTAATATACAGTCAATAGTTCAAACACAACTGTCATATAATGTTTACAAAATAGACCATATAAACAAATAATTCTAAAGTTATAGATTCTAGATTATAAACTGAAAAAGACAAATAATTCTACCATTTGTTAAGTGTTAAACTTTTGGGTTACTCTGAAACTGTTTACACCAAGTTTGGGATGCATCATGAAATTTGGCATACATGGTGGATTTTCAGCCCCTGGATAATATGAGAGGGATTGTAGCTTGAAAGATGGTCCATGATGGTTATGCACACTTGTAATAGCTTGCTCAAAGGATGCCAACCTTAGATGATCATTGGCTTAATGTTCTTCCCTATGGAATTTGAGATCTCTTGCTTGGATGGTGGGCCTACTGCATGATGGCCACATGGAGGATTCTCTTAGCGGGAGAATGCCCTACAGGATATGAGGAACATTATGCATTGTGGAGTACTAGAAGCCCTAGATAGCATGTGGCAGCTTTTTTTTTTACAGTGTTCCACGAGGACGCGCCTCCCAGGGTCGGGGGCTCGCCCCCTGCATTTCCCACGCCCCGGGGGATGGGGGGCTCCATGTGAGACGTTTCTCGGTGCCCCCTTTTCGACAAAACACGGTGAAACACAACTTGATGATGGGGGGATTCTACACGCCCTCCCCCAAACATGGGGGGATCCCACACGCCCCCCAAAATTTTAGGGTTTACCTTTTTATTTTATCCTTTGTTCTGAACCCGTGGCATCTCAACAACGTGAACTTTAGCTGTGAACCATCTGCTTGTGTGATGGCCGGTGTGCTGAGAGCCGGTGAGGTTTGATCCTTCATCCTTGTGCTGAGAACCCGTGAACACTGTGGTGAGAGCTCGTGAGCAGTGAGCCATTGCTGTGACCATTTGCCAGAGTTGTGACTCGTGATCCCGTGAGCTGTGGACGTGGATGAACTAGAGCAGTGGCGTGAGGAGTGAAGCATGGACTGTCTACTGATTGGAGGCCATGTGACTGTGGACTGTGGACAGTGTTGAGAGCCGAGAGGTATTTAAAATTTTAATTAATTTTAAACTAATTGGAGGAAATACAGTCAGTTATCTTAACATGGCATACATACAGTCAATTACCTTAATATGGTTCTTATATTAGCTTTTAACAGTGGGATTGGTGAATAAATCATCTTCTGAGCGCAGATTCTGTCCAACATAGCTAGAACATTGTACATATTGAGCTTTTCCTCCAAAGTTCACATAATTGTTTGCCAGGCTAAGTATTAGTCTGATACCATACTTGTTGGCCTCAGAGACCACGAAGTCCAGGGTCTTCATTACAAAACAGAGAAAGAAAAACAACCACCACAAACAGAAAAAAAAAAACAATGTCAGTAGATCCAGCCACCCAAATACAAAAAACAAACAATGTCAGCAGATCTAGGGCCCATGCATGAACCTGAAAGACTTGTTCATCATATACACCAGGAGAAGTCTGCAATGCCTTTTACTGGCCATCATTGAAAGCCCAAGTCCTGGCAACATTGAGCCCATGAGCTGCAACTTCTTCAAAAACAGAGGTAACCTTATTCCTCTGTGCTGTATCTGTTTCCATAGTCATCAACCAGTAAGAGTTGAACCCATTGACAAATAGAGCATTCCCATTGACAGAAAAATGGGTGCCCTCTGTCTTCACATACCCACTTCCTCCTGCTGCAGCTTGATGAAGAAAACTAAGAAAGAACAGACAGGAAAGAGCCCAAAAGCTCATCTGCCTACCACTACCCATTTGATAAAAATAACTCCATTGACCTTAGAAAACAATATAGATTTCCAAAGTTGCTAGTCAAAACTACTGAAGGAGACTCTCTGCATTGAATATCTCCAAACACTGAAAAGCTATGACAGCCTCGAGCAATAGAGAAGGCTATATAGAGTTAAAGATTTGAGAAATTAGTGGCACTTGGCATGTGAAGTTGATAATGGTGCAGAGGAGCTGAAAGACGAAGCTAATTTTTGGGGACCCATATCCTGAATTGGTTACTCGGCCTGCCTTGTGATCTTGATTGAGCATATTCATTCCAATAGTTCTTAACTCTTAGCCAATTCTGAAGCTTCATATCCTTCATTATATTTTCCAAGTAAAGGCTTTTCAGCTAGAAGGGTGAATGGCCATTCTATGCATAATCCGAGAACAGAGCTGAGCACCTAAATATCCCAAAATATATGATCATTGATTTTTTGGGAGTGTTGGAAGTTCCTATGAAACCATCCCCATCTCTCCCCAGCAAGATATGTGGATCTTAAGATCTTGCACAATAGTTCATTGGGGACTTTCAAGAGTCTCCAGTAGAGTTTGGCTACTAGCTTTCCTCACAAGTTTAAATTTTGTAAAACCCATAATCTCCTATCCAAAGTTCCAAGACAACAAGTTTGATTTCTTCCTCTCCATAGAAAATTCCTTAAAAGATTCTCAGTCCTCCACATAATAGCTTTAGGATCCTTGATGATGGAACTTCAATTTAAGGCGATAGAAGAAGTGGTTGACTGAATATGGCTATCCAATAGTTAAGCTTAACTTTAAGATTGTTTATATTAGGCGCCCATTCCCATACCCCATATGTTTGGATATTACCAGATGACTCCCATATATTTGGTGGGGAAATCTGCCATTTGAAATCTCTAAATGTCTAGAATTCTTTATTTGAAGCCATGGGTTCACACTGATTAAATAAACATTGGATTTCTCGCTACTTATATCTGACCAATTGAATTTCAAAACTGTGAAGGATGCTCAAAATATTTCTGGATACTTTTAATCTTACCATTGTGTTTTGCTTTCTTTAGGGCTCTCCGTAGATTCTCAATGAAAATGATAACCAAAAGTCCTACAAAAGGAATCCCTGTTGGAGCCCTCTAGAGGACTTAAATTCACAAGGAATTCCATTGATGAGGAACAAAAAAGATGCATTTAAGAAGCATTCACTAACCCAACTCACCCATTCTTGGTTGAATCAAAGTTTTGACATGATCGCCCTTAGAAATCCCATAGTACTTTGTTGTAAGATTTATCCAGGTCCAACTTTAGGAGCATTATTGATTGTTTCCTACATTTTTTTATATATATTTGAAAGGGTAATACCTGCCAAGGGGCATTTCCTTCCACTGCTTATAACACCCATTTTTGGGCAAGGGCCACCCCTTGAGTTTGTAGGTGGAGGCCCAAGCTGTACCTTGCTTTGGAGGTAAGGTAAAAATGTCCCAAGCCACCAAGGTAGTAAGCCGCCTTGACTTTCCCTATTTTTTCCCTAGAGAAAGCTTCTGAGAATGTAGTCCAGGGATTTATATATCGCGTCGGAATGGAAGAGTGAATAGCTTTTGAATCAAGCATTTTTGTTATCTTCTACAATCCTAGAGATTTTATTATTGGCAGCTCTTTTGTGTAGTTCTGTGAAAAATGGTCCCATTTTTATCCCATTCTTTAAGCACTGGATCCTTGCCTCTAGAGATTCTTCTCTTTATTAAAGATTCAACCAAATCATTGGATATAAGTCCTATTTTCAATCCTGTTTTGGAACGGGTTCATTTTTTTATCCAAGATTATGTTTTTTTTAAAATGTATTAAATGCTTCAACAGTCCATACCTTCTTTAAACGTTGCAGTATTTTCTGGATTATCAATATTCTAGATCCCTTGGTTATTCCACCATTTTCTCAACTTTTTCTTCCAGCTCTGGGTGGTTGAGTTTGAACCGCATAGCATCGAATCTAAAGGAAATGTTTTATGCTTGTACTTTTGAAATGTTGAGCTTGATATGTCAATGGTCTAGATTTGAGGAGGAAAGATTTTTCCTCAAGAAGAAATCTATCCAATCTTTGTATCATAAAAGCTCTACCTTTCCTTCTACTGTCCCAACTTCCATGTGTAGTTTCCTTCTTTGGTTTCTACTTTAATGAGAGAGAGCAATGGCTTAATGAGAGAGCAATGGAAAAGGCCCTCTAAAATGACCTTGTTTACACCAAATAGCTTTTTAATACTGTTTAGAGTCCTCCAAAGAAACAAACCTTTCTTTTCCAACCTTTTTACCTGCATACATTGGTGAGAGAACAAGCTGACCATCTGAAGACTAGAATGTCCAAAATTTGTTCCTTCTGTAAAATATAACAAAATGGAACTCGCCCTGCCGGTTGTTCCATTCTTTCCATTGGCTCCTAAATTTAGATTTAGATCCCTGGAGGTTATATCATGAAATTTCATAACAAACTGGAAACATAGGAACAATAATCCACTAATGCTGTTCACTCTAGTCAATACATTCTACAGGAAAACATGTCGTTGAATGCAGATTTGATTAGCTTTTTGTGTGTATATCTATTCTACACAAATCCTTCTATGTATGTGTATATAAAACGAAGCAAATGTACTCATATGATGAGACAGATATGCATATATACAGTCAGTTACCTTAACATGTCATATATATAGTCAGTTATCTTAACATGGCATACATACAGTCAGTTACCTTAATATGGTTCTTATAATAGCTTTTAACAATGGGATTGGTGAAGAAATCATCTTCTGAGTGGAGATTTTGTCCAGCATAGCTATCCCATTGTACATATTGAGATTTTCCTCCAAAGTTCACATAATTGTTTTCCAGGATAAGTATTAATCTGAGACCATACTTGTTGGCCTCAGAGACCACGAAGTCCATGGCCTTCATTACAAAACAGAGAAAGCAAAACAACCACCACAAACAGAAAAACAAACAATGTCAGCAGATCCAGCCACCCAAATACAAAAAACAAACAATGCTAGCAGATCTAGGGCCCATGCATGAACCTGAAATAATTGTTCATCATATACACCAGGAGAAGTCTGCAATGCCTTCTATTGGCCATCATTGAAAGCCCAAGTCCTGGAAACATTGAGCCCATGAGCTGCAGCTTCTTCAAAAACAGAGATAACCTTATTCCTCTGTGATGTATCTGTTTCCATAGTCATCAACCAGTAAGAGTTGAACCCATTAACAAACAGAGCATTCCCATTGACAGAAAAATGGGTTCCCTCTGTCTTCACATACCCACTTCCTCCTGCTGCAGCTTGATGAAGAAAACTAAGAAAGAACAGACAGGCAAGAGCCCAAAAGCTCATCTGCCTACCACTACCCATTTGATAAAAATAACTCCACTGACCTCAGAAAAAAAATATATATTCCCAAAGTTACAAGTCAAAACTACTAAAGGAGGCTCTCTGCATTGAAGATCTCCAAACACTGAAAATCTATGACAGTCTAGAGCAATAGAGAAGGCTATATAGAGTTAAAGATTTGAGAAATTAGTGGCACTTGGCATGTGAAGTTGATAATGGTACAGAGGAGCTGAAAGACAAAGCTAAGTTTTGGGGACCCAGAGAACAATGTTTGAGGATGGAAGAACAAATTTCATGAATGCTCACATGGGGATGTGACTTTATGCCACTGTTCAACTTGTCAGGATTGATCTCCATAGGGAATGGAGAATATAACTTTATAGGAAACACCAAAACCAAAATGAAAATGGATATGAGGAGGGAAATAATGAAAATGGGTATTTCCCACTGGGTACTCAGACATCTTCATCTCCCAAGTTGTTTGGTGATCATATGTAAATTATCCTCCTAGACCTAAGGTGCACATTGTTACACTCTAGAGGGTTGATGTTAGAGGATAGGAAGGTTGACATTTTAGTTTTTTTAACTGTATACTTATTTGGATTCAGGTTGGATTGCATTGGAAATTGAGGTCCTATTACATGAGCATTCATTGGAGCATTCAATGGAAGTTGCAATTGTGGTTGCATAGGTAACTGTGAAGGTAATTATGATTGTTGTATTGGGAATTGTTTTCCAAAAAGGGAGGACTACACTAGTTTTGTGACCAAGAGAGGCTTTGGATTGATTAATTCGACCATTGTACCCATGGTGAACGGTACTGTAACTTTTGAGGACTTTTTCATGCCAGAGTTGGAAATTATGTTTCTCAAGGACCATATTTATTATCATAAGCATTAAAAAAATGCAGAAGAGTCATGGTTCATACCTTGTGGTTGAACTTTCCATGGATTATTCAGGGATAAAAATTAGGATGGCTCAACTTACTAGTCCCTTGGTACACTTATTTTACTCATAGGAGTTATGGGCATGATCCTAATCCCACCCACAAATTTCAACAGTTTTCAATAAAAATTCCTTTGAGGAATGTTTTTTTCTACATTGTGTGAAGAAAATAGCAAGTTCCTTCTTATTATCAAATTTGTCTTTTATTACCTTGAAAAAAATATAGCTGGGAAGATAATGTGTTGAGGATATCAGTCTTAAAATCCTTTAACAAGATTCCAATCTCCACATAGGTTACTCTTCCATTGGATAACTTCATGGCTCTGTTGGAAAAGTCTTTAATTCCTAGTTTGCTTATAGAATCTCCCCATGAGAATATTTTTCATAAGTAATAGATTGTCTCATAAATTTCTTTTGATATATCATCTTTTACCACTAGGTTCACCATATCCAGCCATTCATCCTGTATCCCTAAAATTAACATTGTCTTCAAGATGTCACCACCTAGAGTGTTGTGTGGATACCTATGCAAATTAGATTGAAAACACTCTACATAGTCCTCCAGGTTCCCTTCTTCCTTATGTGTCATATTAAATGTATCCTCCCTCAACTCTCAAGATTTGCAATACTCTTGGTAATTCTCAAGAAATGAAATTTCATAACAAATTGGAGACATAACAAACTGGAAATTTCATAACAAACTGGAAACATAGGAACAATAATCACACATGACCCATGACACTACTTCACATGCATAAAGTTAGCTTCGTCTTTCAGCTCCTCTGCACCATTATCCTGACAGGTTGAACAGTGGCATAAAGTTGCGGGGATCAATTTACTATTCACAATAAAGGGATGAGTAATTCTACTAAGATGTGAGTTAGGAGGGTACAAAATAATAAAAACATCCAACTATGGAACCTTTAGTGATTATGGACGTAGTGAATGATTTAACATACCTCGGTGAAGGAAAAGAATCGGGATATGTGGCTAGGTAGTGCATAGAGTGTTGTAAGTTTGTACGGAGTGAAGGCTACCAATTTCCCACATGCCTATTGAAAGAACCTTCAAGGCATTATAGGTTTAGAAATCTAGTTGATAAAACTTGTGGTTGTATAAATCCTTGTTGGGCATCATCTCCTCTTCATTGAGGCTCATTTACATGAACATACCTCCTTCACATAGCAACAATGCAGTCTCCTTGAGTCCTTCACATGGAAACAATTAAACACTACAATGTGAAATCAGCCTCTTTAACAGACTGAGCTCACCCTTCATACCAATTTTTTGAGCAAGAATCAAATCCCATCGAATGTTGAATTTCCAATTTGGGTTTCTAGGGCAAAAATCTCTATTTTCTATGGCGTATTCAATTTCTATGTGATTGTATGGATCTTTTTTATTGTTTCTACTCACTTGTTAATTAATTCCTCCACCATCAAATTTATTTTTGGGTTAATTCATATGTATGTTAACCATCTCCTTGAAGTCGCTGATGGGAATCATTGCTTGTGCATTTGTAAATTCACTACAGCATTGAAAAATTACTCCCAAGCATATCATTTCCAAGTTAATTAAATTGATCTTCCTGATAATTGTGTAGTATGTCGTTGGTTTTGCATTCTCCAACAGCTATCATATGGTTAACCCTTGCATGAAGCAAAACATCTCCAAATTGTACGTTGTAGTAATTCCACACAGACACCCGCATGGTAACAAAAATGAATCCACAGTCTAGTAATCACAGTTTATGAGAAACATTGACAAAATAAGCCTTCATATCATCACCTACAGCTAGTCCATTTGAATAAGAATTTGGTCAACAATATTCTAGTTTGTTTGGTTGTTGTTTATTACTTAGTACAATTACCTTGAAAACAGTTCAACAACATTACCTTGTCATTCACTTGTGAAAAATGACATTGAGGGAAGCATTGATATTTATGTTATGGATTAAATGACCTTGTAGGCTTGCAGTGATTCCCATACAAGAGTGCTGGGATTCACTCATCTTGGCCTAACTGAGTCAGCCTTTTTTATGCTTGTATTTTCTAAGGGTACAAAACTAGTTTAAGAGTGTTGTCTATGCACAGTCAGATCACAGGCTATTATACTTAGCTGAGAACAAAGTGCCATTCACCTTATTATTGCCTGTTTATGATTGGCACTCGGTAGAAGTACTAGTTTGAACATTAGACAACAATGAACAAGCCCAAAGACGAAGTTCTCAGAACCATTCCTATATGCATGTTGGTAAGTAGTAGCAAAGAAGTTTGCACTAAAAATTGCACCAAGAAAGAGAACAAAAATTATTTTCCATAGAAGATCCATATTGGTGAAATGATTGGGTTACCTGTTGCACTTGAACATCGTAAGACAAACGTACATATATTCTGGTGGTATAATTAAACCCTTTTATTAATAAAATTCACTGTTCATGAGTATAGATATCAGCCATAATGTTATTCAAACTTCAGCTGCAAATTGGTAATAGTTGATAGTGCAAACTTGATTTAGTATCTCATGATAAAGGTCTAGAAGAAAAGCCTCAGAACTGTTCCACTCGTACTGCTTTAAGGAGAATAAAGGGTCTGAAAAATCAGCTGCCCTAACCATTTTGATTGACATTTTCCCACTTATTTCTTACACAATAAAACCAAAAAAGAAGAAGGTTGTGACTGTCTAAAACATATGAGGCTAGTTTCTTCAGCCCGAGTGAAAGGTTTGATAGATCCAATGTTCCACCAGACTGTGCCATAGTTGGAAAATTTTGACCTGAAGATGTATCCACAAGATCAGACCTCACAGAAGTAGTGTTTGATGATGATACACCTGCCACTAAAACTGACGTGTTTGGCTGTTGATGTAAATTAATTGAGTGGCCATATGATCCTGCTGGTATTTCTGAGTTGGAATTTAGTTTGTGAGGACTGTTGAAAGCCAAAAAAAAGATTCTACAGGAGCCAAAACAAATGTCCAAATGAATACAACACCCTATTATGGATATTCTGGAAACCACAACATACATAAATCCTAGTTGCAGGTCACGTCTTTTATTTTTCATGTCTCTTTCTTTCCAACTCAGGCTACAAGGTACTGAAACAGATTCTTTGAATTTAGGACATTATTGTTAAGTAATTTATATGAGTTAGTTAGGTTCCTTTCAAGGGGTTCAATTGTGTTTCATTTAATTCTAGAGGTAGAAATCTAAGATGATTGGTAGGCTCCAGCAAGATACAATTTTATTCGAAATGCATAAAAATCTATGAAACATGACACAACCATATAGGCCTCCGTGTCCGTGTCCAACGGGTCGGGCATGTGACATGACCTGACAAATGTCGGACATGAGTTTTAATGTGTCCTAAAACGCATGACATGTTTTGGGCACGTGTCACGATAGAAATGATAGATAAGGAGAATACCACTTCTAAGGCACTGGCAGGCACACCTCCAACAAGCAAGATAATGAACATACAATAAAAAACGGTCTTAAAAATAATGACCTGCTACCATTACTATTTCAATTGCAGAGCTTCCAATGAAATGAGGCTAGTTTCTTCAGCTTGAGTGAAAGGTTTGATAGATCCAATGTTCCACCAGACTGTGCCATAGTTGGCAAATTTTGACATGAAGATGGATGCACAAGATCAGACCTCACAGAAGTAGCATTTGATGATGATACAACTGCCACTAAAACTGATGTGTTTGGCTGCTGATGTAAATTAATTGAGTGGCCATATGATCTTGCTGGTATTGCTAAGTTGGAATTTAGTTTGTGAGGACTGTTAAAAGCCAAAACAAAGATTCTACAGGAGCCAAAACAAATGTCCAAATGAATACAACACCCTATTATGGATATTTTGGAAACCACAACATACATAAATCCTAGTTGCTGGTCACATCTGTTATTTTTCATGTCTCTTTCTTTCCAACTCAGGCTACAAGGTACTGAAAAAAGATTATTTAAATTTAGGACATTATTGTTAAGTAATTTATATGAGTCAGTTAGGTTTCTTTCAAGGGGTTCAATTGTGTTTCATTTAATTCTAGAGGTAGAAAGCTAAGATGATTGGTTGGCTCCAGCAAGATACAATTTTATTCGAAATGCATAAAAAGCTATGAAACATGACACAACCATATAGGCCTCCGTGTCCGTGTCCAACGGGTCAGGCATGTGACATGACCTGACAAATGTCGGACATGAGTTTTAATGTGTCCTAAAACACATGACATGTTTTGGGCACGTGTCAGGATATAAAATGAAAGATAAGGAGAATACCACTTCTAAGGCACTGACAGGCACACCTCCAACAAGCAAGATAGTGACCATACAATCAAAATCGGTCTTAAAAATAATGACCTACTACCATTACAATTTCATTTGCAGAGCCTCCAATGAAATGAGGCTAGTTTCTTCAGCCCGAGTGAAAGGTTTGATAGATCCAATGTTCCACCAGACTGTGCCATAGTTGGCAAATTTTGCCCTGAAGATGTATGCACAAGATCAGACCTCACAGAAGTAGCATTTGATGATGATACAACTGCCACTAAAACTGACGTGTTTGGCTGCTAATGTAAATTAATTGAGTGGCCATATGATCCTGCTGGTATTGCTGAGTTGGAATTTAGTTTGTGAGGACTGTTGAAAGCCACAGGCACACCGGATTGTGGAGGTTTATAAGTTGAATATATTCCTGACAAAGTATTAGTGTCAAAAGTTAGTTTAATAGTCCCAGTATCTATGTGGGAATCCAGCTTTGTGCCCTTTGGACCAAATTTCAACTCTTCATGAGTCTCAGGAAGTTAGCAGTTGCTGCAACACTGGAAAGGTAGTCCAACAGATGGGTAATGTACAGGTAAGGACACTTGAGCTCATGTACGTTGAATTCATGATATTATCGCAGGTTCGAACACTGGCCCATCACCAAGGATTAAAAATTGTTTAACAAGTCCCCCTCACTAATAAGGTACCTAAAAAACAATTGATATTGGATATTAAATGCTACAAATAGGAAGACTAAGAGAAAAAAGCTCCCAAAAGAGATTGCTAATTAAATTTTAAAAATTGCTATTCCTTTAAGGCATTGGATGACTCCCTGAACAATGTGTTATGGGAAAACAGAGGTTTCCAGATAAGAGGCAACCATTAGAATTCTAGCTCATTGTGCCCTGTTGTTAAAATGAAAGCTAACTCCAGCTAGATTTCTATCATGGTGTAATGAGCTAACACACATAAGCTTTCCCTTATAGTGCCATGTTGTTAGAAGGAAAGCTAACTCTAGCTAGATTTCCATCATGGTGTATTGTATTTTATGAGAATGTGGTTGTGTTAGTTGGAAACTACCTTATAAAAACTAACAGACATTAGGTTTACTCACCGTGCAATGTTTTAAGAACAAAAGTTAACTCCAGCTAGATTTCCATCATGGTGCATTGTGATTGATGACAATGTGGTTGTGCTAGATTAAAAACTACACTATGAAATCTTACACATTAAATTTCCCTCACCATGCAACTATTTAATGATGAAATCTAACTCCAGCTAGATTTCCAAAACGACGCAATGTCCTTGATGACAATGTGGTTTTATTACATAGAAAACTCCCTTATGAAAGCGAACACACATTAGGTTTCACTAATCGTGCCATTTTGTTAAAATAAAAGCTAACTCCAGCTAGATTTTCATCATGGTGTAATGAGCTAACACACATAAGCTTTCCCTTATAGTGCCATGTTGTTAAAAGGAAAGCTAACTCAAGCTAGATTTCCATCACGGTGTAATGTATTTGATAACAATGTAGCCGTGTTAGATGAAAAACTACCTTATGAAAGCTAGCATACATTAGTTTTACTCCTTGTGCAATGTTTTAAGAACGAAAGCTAACTCAAGCTAGATTTTCATCACAGTGCATTGTGATTGATGACAATATGGTTGTGCCAGATGTAAAACAACATTATGAATACTAACATACATTAGATGTCACATACCGTGCAATGATTTAAGGACAAAATCTAAATCTAGCTAGATTTCCATCACGGTGCAATGTGATCGATGACGATGTGGTTGTGTTAGATGAAAAACTACCTTATGAAAGCTAACGCACATTAGATTTTACTCATTGTCCCATGTAGTTAGAATAAAAGTTAACTCTAGCTAGATTTCCATCATGGTACATTGTGATTGATGACAATGTGGTCGTGCTATATGGAAAAATACCCGATGAAGGCTTACACACATTAGATTTCACTCACTGTGCAATGATTTAAATATTAAAGCTAACTCCAGCCAGATTTCCATCATGGTGCAATGTGATTGATGATGATGTGGTTTTTTTGGAAATCTAACTCCAGCTAGATTTCCAAAACGACGCAATGTCCTTGATGACAATGTGGTTTTATTACATAGAAAACTCCTTTATGAAAGCAAACACACATTAGGTTTCACTAATCGTGCCATGTTGTTAAAATAAAAGCTAACTCCAGCTAGATTTTCATCATGGTGTAATGAGATAACACACATAAGCTTTCCCTTATAGTGCCATGTTGTTAGAAGGAAAGCTAACTCAAGCTAGATTTCCATCACGGTGTAATGTATTTGATAACAATGTGGCCGTGTTAGATAGAAAACTACCTTATGAAAGCTAGCATACATTAGTTTTACTCATTGTGTAATGTTTTAAGAACAAAAGCTAACTCAAGCTAGATTTTCATCATAGTGCATTGTGATTGATGACAATATGGTTGTGCCAGATGTAAAACAACATTATGAATACTAACATACGTTAGATGTCACATACCGTGCAATGATTTAATGATGAAATCTAACTCTAACTAGATTTCCATCATGGTGCAATGTGATCGATGACGATGTGGTTGTGTTAGATGGAAAACTACCTTATGAAAGCTAACACACATTACATTTCACTCATTGTCCCATGTAGTTAGAAGAAAAGTTAACTCCAGCTAGATTTCCATCATGGTACATTGTGATTGATGACAATGTGGTCGTGCTAGATGGAAAAATACCCGAATGAAGGCTTACACACATTAGATTTCACTCACCGTGCAATTATTTAAATATTAAAGCTAACTCCAGCTAGATTTCCATCACAGTGCAATGTGATTGATGATGATTTGGTATTTTTGGAAATCTAACTCCAACAAGATTTCCAAAATGATGCAATGTCCTTGATGACAATGTGGTTTTATTACATAGAAAACTCCCTTATGAAAGCGGACACACATTAGTTTTCACTAATCATGCCATGTTGTTAAAATAAAAGCTAACTCCAGCTAGATTTTCATCATGGTGTAATAAGCTAACACACATAAGCTTTCCCTTATAGTGCCATGTTGTTAGAAGGAAAGCTAACTCAAGCTAGATTTCCATCACGGTGTAATGTATTTGATAACAATGTGGCCATGTTAGATGGAAAACTACCTTATGAAAGCTAGCATACATTAGTTTTACTCATTGTGCAATGTTTTAAGAATGAAAACTAACTCAAGCTAGATTTTCATCATGGTGCATTGTGATTGATGACAATATGGTTGTGCCAGATGTAAAACTACATTATGAATACTAACACACATTAGATATCACTTACTGTGCAATGATTTAAGGAGGAAATCTAATTCTAGCTATATTTCCATCACGGTGCAATGTGATCGATGACGATGTGGTTGTGTTAGATGAAAAAATACCTTATGAAAGCTAACGGACATTATATTTCACTCATTGTCCCATGTACTTAGAAGAAAAGTTAACTCCAGCTAGATTTCCATCATGGTACATTGTGATTGATGACAATGTGGTCATGTTAGATGAAAAATACCCGATGAAGGCTTACACACATTAGATTTCACTCACCGTGCAATGATTTAAATATTAAAGCTAACTCCAGCTAGATTTCCATCGCGGTGCAATGTGATTGATGACGATGTGGTTTTTTTGGAAATCTAACTCTAGCTAGATTTCCAAAACGAAGCAATGTCCTTGATGACAATGTGGTTTTATTACATAGAAAACTCCCTTATGAAAGTGGACACACATTAGTTTTCACTAATCGTGCTATGTTGTCAAAATAAAAGCTAACTCCAGCTAGATTTCCATCATGGTGTAATGAGCTAACACACATAAGCTTTCCCTTATAGTGCCATGTTGTTAGAAGAAAATATAACTCAAGCTAGATTTCCATCATGGTGTAATATATTTGATAACAATGTGTCCGTGTTAGATGGAAAACTACCCTCTGAAAGCTAGCATACATTAGTTTTACTCATTCTGCAATGTTTTAAGAATGAAAGCTAACTCAAGCTAGATTTTCATCATGGTGCATTGTGATTGATGACAATCTGGTTGTGCCAGATGTAAAACTACATTATGAATACTAACACACATTATATGTCACTTACTGTGCAATGATTTAAGGACGAAATCTAACTCTAGCTAGATTTCCATCACGATGCAATGTGATCGATGACGATGTGGTTGTGTTAGATGGAAAACTACCTTATGAAAGCTAACACACATTAGATTTCACTCATTGTCCCATGTAGTTAGAAGAAAAGTTAACTCCAGCTAGATTTCCATCATGGTACATTGTGATTGATGACAATGTGGTCGTGCTAAATGAAAAAATACCCGATGAAGGCTTAAACACATTAGATTTCACTCACAGTGCAATGATTTAAATATTAAAGCTAACTCAAGCTATATTTCCATCACGGTGCAATGTGATTGATGACGATGTGGTTTTTTTATATGGAAAACTATCTTACAAAAGCTAACTCACATTAGCTTCCACTCATCATGCCATCTTAGTAGGAAACTGACTCCAGCTATATTTTCATCATGGTGCAATGAGCTAACACACATAATCTTTTACTCATCGTACCATGTAGTTAAAAGGAAAGCTAACCCCGACTAGATTTTCATAATGGTGAAATGAGCCAACACACATAAGCTTTTACTCATTGTGCCATCTTCTTAGATAGAAAACTACCTTACGAAGGTAACACACATTAACTTTCACTTATCGTGCCATGTAGTTAGAAGGAAAACTAACTCCAGCTACATTTTCATCATGGTGTAATGAGTTAACACACATGTATTTTACTCATCTTGCCATGTTGTTAGAAGGAAAACTGACTCTAGCTAGATTTACATCATGGTGTAATGAGTTAGCACACATGGCTTTTACTCATCGTGCCATGTTGTTAGAAGGAAAACTGACTCTATCTAGATTTGCATCATGGTGTAATGTATTTGATGAAAATGAGTCTGTTTTAGATGGAAAAATACTTTATGAAAACTAACACACATTAGCTTTCACTCACCATGCAATTTTTTAGGAACGAAACCTAACTCCAGCTAGATTTTCATCATGGTGCAATGCGACTGATGACAATGTGGTTGTGTTATATGGAAAACTACCTTATGAAAGATAACACACATTAAATTTCACTTATCGTGCAATGGTTTAAGAATGAAAGCTAACTCCAGCTAGATTTCTATCATGGTGCAATGTGATTGATGACAATGTGTTTGTGCTAGATGCAAAACTACCCTATGAAACCTAACACACATTGTGTATCGTTTGAAGAATGAAAACTAACTCCATCTAAATATCTATCATGATGCAATGTGATTGAA